>PVJH01000766.1:0-266564 GCA_004026705.1 Nesogale talazaci | reverse complement strand
TAGATGGCCCCGCTTGTGTACTGTCAAGCCTTTAAGATCCCATATATTATATCTTTTGATAGCTGGGCACCATTAGCTTTCTTCACATTTGCTTATGCACACATTTGTCTTCAGCAATAATATCAGGAAGGTGGACACACAACGATATGATTTTTTTGTTCTTTGATGCTTGATACCTGATCCCTTCAATACCCTATGTTCACACAGGCTGACATGCTTCTTCCATGTGGGCTTTGTTGCTTCTGAGCTGCATGGTTGCTTGTTTACCTTCAGATCTCTAAGACCCCAGATGCTATATCTTTTGATAGCCGGGCACCATCAGCTTTCTTCACCATATTTGCTATGTACACATTTGTCTTCAGTGATCGTACCTGGAAGGTGAGCCCATGGAATACCAATTTAGTAGAACAAAGTATTCTCACATTTAGGAAGTACTTGAGTGGAGGCTCAATGTCCACCTGCTGCCTTAATACTAACGCTATAAATATATGTACAGATCTATTTTCCCATCATCATATAAAAATATACCTTTGTAATATTATTGCCATCAACCTACAAGAAAAACTTTCCATTTCAACCAGGGTTTATTTGTCACTCTCTGAAATATCACTTATGATACTATATCCCCTTCTAGCTTTTTTCTCTTGTAAATACTGTAGGACTTTTCTTAGCCAGAAAGACCAAATAGGTTCAGACCGTGAAAACCTCTCCTAATTTCTCATCTCTGAACCTCACCTTACTCAAGTTTTGCTTCCTATGCTTCTCCACACATCAGGGACAGAGAATACATGCTGGTCTCATGTAAAACTCTATTGTCCTTTTTCCACCTCCTGTCCTTTAGTGACATTGTGATCTTGGACATGTTACTTAATTCCCTGACTTCTCTCTACATTGGTTTCATCTCACATGAAATGTCATGAGCTCCTTGACAGAGATGCTATGCTGGTAAAGGAGAACAACTTGCATCATCGCTAATGTAGGCTTCATCGTTATGTAGACTCAGGGAACCCTGGTGGGTGTGAGGTGAAGTGTCCTTCTGCCAACTGGACAATCAGCAACTTGAACACGAGCTGTTGGGCAGCAGAAACAATCTGGTTATCTGCTCCTGTAAAGATCACAGCTTCAAAAAACGCTATGGGGAAGTTCTACTGAGTTCAAATGGACTCAATAGAATGCAGCAACATAGAGCTGGGAAACAATAAACATTTACTTCTTATAAAATAGTTTCTATATATTTTACTGTGAGTGATCTGGAAATGTAATTTCCTGGGGACAGTACATTCCCCAAAGATTGGAGTTAATTGGGATTTTTCCTCTTCTTTATTTGCAATGAAATAAAATGTCAGTGAGAAACTGACTAATCCCTACCCTGCTGGGCCAAAAGAAAGATTTCTTCAAGTCCATAGATGGGAATTTATTTATGAGGAAAATAGGTTTCTATGCAATGTTTCATAAACTCTCCAATATTCAACATGTTTGGCAGCATGGAGTTTCTGAATATTTCATATCTATACAATGTTTGGAAGCTATATCTAAAAAATAGGCCATAAGGTATCTCAGACTGGGTCTAGAAATAAGCGCATAATCTTGTTGGCTTTTGACATTAATGTAGGTAGTTATTTTAGTTTTCTAATGAGAAATAAAACTTTTTCCTACTGGGTTTGTTGGGTCAATTCCATGATAAAAGGAAATATTGGATCAATACATATTTGGATAGGAAATGAAAGAGACAAGTAAAAGCCAATGGAAATGAAGATAGGGTTCAGAAAAAATGCAAGTAATCTTGGTTTATTTTCTCTCTGTCCTCTGAGTATAGAAGCTCAGAGTGTCTGTGTTGTGTTAAGGAAGATACTAAAATATGATTTGAGTATTATTTGTGAGATTGTTATTTGTATAGTCATTTTCCCTCTCAAATGATAATATAGTATTTTATGATATGATATGAATATATATACTGACAAGCATAACATAGCTTTTCAGACAAGTAGGCTTTGGGTTCAGGAACCCTAGGTAGAAATCTTCATTCTTTCATGTCAATATAGTGTGATATGATATATTTATATTTTATATTTAAAATAAGATTGTTTGACTTTCTATGATGTCATGCTCTCTTATGAGGGAAAATGGGAAAAAAATCACACTTTCTCTTGTTTGTTTTTTGTGAAATTACAAATTAAGTGCTTGGTTATGGTAATAGTCAGTTGTAAAGTTTTCAAATCTGATTGCCAGTCTTAACAGTAATTTCTTCTTCTTTTGTATTTAGCAGGACACAGACTACATTAGGCTTTATTTTTCATGTCAAAGAATATAGAAAGTCATGGCCAAAATCATATTAATTGTCAATTTGGAAAGATATGACCTCAGTGTGAAATATTTCATCAAAACCACACTACATAAAGGAGTACACCAGAGCTGAAATCTGAGCTTCAAAGCATTCAGAATTAGAGAAGGCACTGCTTGTGTGGCAAATGATTGGGAGATAGTCCATGAAGTAGAGTTGGAGGAGAGAGATGCTACCTGGGTGGTGGTGACAGCATCTGTCTATAAGAAATCACTGGATAACCCAGGAATTTTTTAAAGAATGGTAAGATGTTTCTGCATTAATAATCCTCAAGCATCACAAATTTCCAAAGACATAGGAATATTCATTCTTTAACACACTTTTTAAGGATATTATTTTTTTTAAATAATTGCTTCTCTCTGGTTTGGAATCTGTCAACTTCAACTAATCATTTCCTGGTTGGAACTCCTGTAATATTTATTTCCATTAGTTTCATAAGTTCCTGTGAAAGAACAACTAAGATTATTTCATATAAAAGACAAGGACTAGAGAAAAGAAGGCAGGATGGAAGGGTGAGGGGAGCAGAGAGAGAGAGACTGTGGGAGAGAGAAATGGGGAGGAGAAAGACTTTTTGGTAATGCTGACTATATCAAGATTTATTTTTAAAATACTATGCCCACCCACTGGTCTTTCTCATCATATACCCTCAAACAAATACTTACTTATACCCAATTTATACCCAAAATGATTTATGGTATTTTACTATCTTTTATGAATTATATATTACAATTTTACTTTTTCACTTGCTCCAACATATACCTCTTATAATTTCCTATTCTCTATAGTGATTAGAACTATCACTGTTCATCGATTGACTTACCCACACTTACAAAAAAACATTGTACTCCTTCTATCCACAGATCACCCTGGTGTGAGAGTGGCAGAATCAGACATGGACACTGAATGATGATGACTCATGGTTCATGAAAATCAGTTTGTGAATATTCACTCTTTGATGGAAGCTCAGTTTACTGGGTCTTTAAGGACAGGTTATGATGACCGTCTGCAAATTGCAATTAACACCTCCCAGGGTTCCACAGGAGTTCATTTTCAGAGAGCAATTTATCCTCCTATTATGGAGCACATCTGTCATTCTTCATTTAGGCAACAAAAAGAAGATCGTTGCAGAAGTGGAAATTCATTTAAGACATTTTTAAATGTTAATTTCTTCTTCAGGTTTGAAAACTGTATACAAAGGCCAGAGGTCTTTCTAGAGGAAAATGAGTGACTATATTTTTCAGAATTTCATTGGAGCAAGGCAAAAGCATTCAGCTCTGGGCTTTTGATTCTCATAGGTTATTTTGCATGAAGTTCTTGGCCCAGAGAAAACTGGCTGTGACTAAAAGAAAAGGAAACTAAACAATATATTGTAAGGCTTACATTTCTGTGGAAGCTGAGCCTAAAGAGGTGATTCTGAAAGAGCGGGAGTTTAACCACTGGTTCCTAACTTGTTATCATTCATGCGTATTCTGAGACTAATAGAAACTATTAACCTAGAAAGAATGCACAGCTCTATACAGATAAAAACATGCATTTTTATATGATGCACAATGACATGTAGTTACATTTCAAGTAAGTTATAAAACCTACAAGTTCTTCCATGAATCTCAGGTTGAGAATAGATGCACTGGCCGGTTACTGTCAGGTACCGACTTAATGGTTCCATCTCTACGAACAACAGAATGAAGCACTGCCTCGTCCTGAGTCACCATCACAATCATTGCTCCTGATTGCTGCGGTCACTGTGGGAGCTTCCTCTCTGTTGCTGATCTTCTACTTTAACAAACATGATGATCTTTTCCCTGAACTAGTCTATCCTACTAGTACATCCTCATGTAAGATGGCTTCTCACCAACCTTGATTCTAAGGCGATTTCTGGCAGTATTTCATCTAAGATAGATTTGTTTTTTCTACTAGCCATCCATGGTCTCGTCAAGGTTCTTTGCCAACACCATACTTCCAAGCCATCAAATCTTCTTCAGTCTTCCTTATAATTTGCCCAGTTTTCATGTGTTTATGAGACCTATAACCTTACTATTGAAAATATAGTCTGCTGAATGCCTACATAAACATCATTTAGAAAATTCTAAGAAATACAGATCCTCAGATTTAAAGAATCCATTGGACCCAAACATATTTATTAATATTATCTTTGAGGTTTCTCAGGGATATACGAGTATAGGCTAAGGAATAATACTTCATATCATAAAGTCTCAAACTTATTTGGCCTACTATCACTTTCTCATTAAAAAAATAGTTAGCACCCTCATGGAAATGAAAAACTTCTGTACTACAGCTCTTATTTCAGGACACAGTAGAGGTTTTCCGCCCCCTTGGGTCATTTCAGGGCCCCAAATGAACAGCACTGCCCACTCCGAGAGATACTACTCTAGACAGCAAAGTTTATGGAGAATTTAGAAGTGAGCAATAACTGAAGTTGCATTTGGAATTAAATCACACCCATATTTGTGAAGTTTATTACTCATAACTTATCGAACAAAAATAAGAATTTCAGAAATGGAAATAATGGAAAAGTTTCTTTCATTCCACTGGACTAAGCAAGACCTTTCAATGACTGCTTGTTCTCTGTTCCATCTCCTCTTGGGTATTGCTGAGGCTATTTCCCAAGGTGAAAGAGTGGACCTGCCCCCCAGGGTTTTCTAGGCTGTACTCCTTATGACCATAGATGTCCAGTGCTTTCTCCTACAAAGGTGCTCCTTGGATCTGAACCGTGGCGTCAATGGTCAGCAACCAGGATGCTTTGCCACTGCACCCCCAGGGCACCTTCCCCCACAGCTAGACATTGACTTATACTCAAATACTCTCCTCATGAGTGATAGCTTATTTCTTCAGCCATCTAATAATTAAAATGTCCTTTTAGGCTCCCCTCCACATGATCTCATTGCTTTTACTACAAGGCAACAAAATCTGGCCAGACTCAATTTATAAGGCCATGTGTTCACCAGATGATATCAAATCAATAGCTTCTAAACTTGCCTAGAATATCACAATGCACACCTACCTGTTTTAACTTCTGGGAATCCTGAACCAAAGCTCTCTCAGAGGAGATTTTATTTTCTCCATGTATTGTTAAGGAAAATGGAAGCACAAACTAGGTGAAATTGGCTTATGCAAGGTGAAGCTAACTAATTAGCAGGGAGGCGGACTGCAGAGGGCTGTTTTGTACTTTTTTCTTTAGGGACTGATCTTTTCCTATAGAAAGTGTCCCTTTCTCCCAGCAAGAGAAGACACCATGAAGACAGAAGAAAGTATCCTCACTCTTCCGGTGCAAGCTCACTACAATGAAGTAGGCATCAGTTCACCTGGAGTAGCTGCTTCTGTACTAGCTTTTCTTGAAGGTGTTAAGCCAGACAGAGATCAAAAGGCAAACATGCAAGGTAACAGTGCTGCTTTTAAACACAATGCTGACTGAAACTAATGGCTGACTTAGCAATATTTGACCTTAAAGTTTATCATAGAAATATGATAATGTTGCTGACATCGTATGATATGTCCACAGTTTTTTTAAGATTTTGATTTTCTAAGAAAAGCACATGGACTTATGTGCGTGTGTATCTGTGTGAAAAGTAAAGAGGCAGATAATACCTGGGAAAGACAATGTGAAAAGTAAAAGAAAAATGTTTTAAAATAGTTTGGAAAAGAGTAATGATTGGAAGTTCCATTGTTCCAATAAGCCTCAATGAGTAATTCTATCAAAATATGTCTTCGGTTTTGAAATCATTTGAGTTTATTTATCATTGCTTTTCAACAAAAACCACCACAACAAAGACTGTTAGAATCCATTTTACCAAAGCAAATAAAGGCACTCTTTGTTGAAAGCCTTGACATTCTGGTAAGTAACGAGATTCTAGCCAGAAAAACATCAATCCTCTTGCAAGCTTAAGATGAATGTCAAGACTATGAGACATACAAGATGTTGAACAAGGCACCTGAATTCTTATTTAAGTGTCCAGCATGAAGATAAAGTTTTGCACATTCAGAAGACATAGAAGCTTTAAATTTTCTTTATAAGGTCTTGTAGGTTTTTACATGTCATATTGTGATCAATAAATAGTTGCCCGATGGTTAAACTCTCGGTTTATTTCACTATCACAGAAGTTTTTTGGTTTTTGTTTATTCATAACATTTTCAATACTCTACTAACAGTGAAATTGATGTAAATATTTTGTTTGTTTCAATTTTTCCCCTTGTTCACAAATAAAGTAACTGGGACCCATCATAAACTCATGTGTGAGAAAGAACTCTGTTGACTAAATAGAGGAGTCTCAGGCTGGAGCAAACAGCTAAAACACCTGGCTGCTAATTGAAAAGTTAGAGGTACAAATGTATCCAGCGGTGCCTTGGATGAATGCCTGGTGATTGCCTTATAAGTTAGTCATTGAAAACCCGAGGAGAGCGGTTCCACTCTGACACACACAGGTCATCATGAACTACGTAGAGTACTTGAAACACACCCCCTTGAGCATGCTTTGACTCATCCTCTTTTTCAAAAAGCAAAGGATAAAATACTGGGAAGGAGACAGCCTAGTGAGGATCAGTGAGGTGGCAATGCATACAACTTTCCTCTAGTTTCTGAAGGCTTCCTCCCTCCAACTGTCACGGTCCCATTTCTACACTACTGTGGAGATGAGAAATGGAAATGTGGGGAACCCACGACGAATGAACCCCATGGGACCAGGAATGGGAATGAAGTTGCTGGATGGGTGGAGGGAAGGGGGGCGTGGAGAGGGGGAGCCAACTTCAGGGATCAACCTATAACCCCCTACTGGGGGGCAGACACTGGGGGAGAGGGCAAGATGAGACATTGAACAGTGTAAGGTATGACAAAACAATAATTTATGGAGTATTGAGAGTTGGTGGGGGGGTAGGGAGCAAGGATGGAGGGGAAGGGATGGGAGACAGGTCAGAGGCTCAGATGGAGAGGTGGAGGTTTGGAGAGCAATGACAGGTGCAGGCATGGGAAGAAGCATGGCATAATATGAAAGATGGCACAATATATGCATTTATGTACTATGAGAAACAATGTATGAGCTCCCAATAAAATGATTAACCATGGGAAAAAATACTGGGACCATATTCTTCCCTATTTCTGCAGTAATTAAAATTGTCAGAATTTGCTTTTCACTCTACTTTAAATAGGCAAGACCATCTAATTTTAGTGATAAAGAAAGTAGAATTCAGTGGGTGCAAAATCAATTCCATAGTTGGAATAATGAGGAGATGGTTCTTCAGGACCGTTCTTTTCACTGGATGATCCCGCCTTTCTAGGAACAAAGCAGAGTGTATTCTTGTCCAATGCACTACGGAGGGCACTGCTTTCTGAATCATTTCCATGAAGTTAAGTTATTGAGCTCACTTTCCTAAGGCTGCGGCTTCTCAATGTCATCTGATTTCATTATGCTTTTGCACGATGCTAAAGCTCAGAACCCTAACATTTTCTCATCAAATGATTATCACCTTGAGAACCTGTTCTTGTTAAGGGCATCTATGTCTCATCCTTTTAGCCACTCTCCTTATGTAGCTCTGGTTCCTCTGTAATCATCGTTAGGTTTGCCACGGGGCACCTGGATTCCAATTTTAGCTTCAATGTTTTATTCCTTCCCGATCAACTCAACAAGCATTTATTGAGTATCCATGATGTGTAGGGGTCTATACAAAGTTATTGGGACATACAGGAGGGATTCAGAAAGCTCACAGAAGCACTAGATTTTGAGTCTGTTTTATTTTTTTAATATGTTTTTAAGTCTCTCATATAATCCTTAAGTTTCAAATCATGCCTCTTTTAATATATGTCTGTAGGGTGAATGCCATTCTCTGTCAAGCAAAGATGGATTTTCTGGTGACCATTCCTTGATTGTTAGGTGCTGTCCAGTCATTGTGACTACCAGGGACCCTTCATACAACAGAACAAAACACTACCCAGTCCTGCACCCCCCTCACAGTTGTTGTTAAATTTGATCCTACTGTAGCTACTCAGTCTATCTCCTCAAAGGTATTCCTCTCTTTTGCTGCCCTTCTACTCTATCCAGCATCATGATTCTTTTCAAGGACTGGTATGTTCTGATAATATGACCAAATAAGTGGGACAAATTCACTTCTTCTGACTTCTAAGGAATATTCTTGCTGGGTTTTTTTTCTAAGACAGGTAGTTGTTCAGTCCATGGTACTTTCAATATCCTTTGCTCGCCACATGTATCAATTCTATTGTCTTTCTTATTTAATGTCCAACTTTCACATGCATGTAAGATGACTGAACAAAGCCTGTCTTAGGTTAGGTGCACCTTAGTACTAAAAGTGACATCTTCCCTCTTCAGCCCTTTAAAGGCTTCTTGTGCAGCAATGGAACGCATCATTTGCGCTCTTGGTTGCTGTTTCCATGAACATTGATTGTGGAGTCAAGCAAGAAAAATTCTTGAAAATTTAATTTTTTTCGCCATTTACCATAGCATTACTTATTGGCCCACTTGTAAGGATTTTTTTGTTTTCTTTACACTGAGTTACAATTGATTCCTAACATATTAAAGACTGGATATTTTAAAATCAAGAAGTTAAAAATCAAGCAACCAAATCAATGAGAAAGGGTGGGGAAGTTGTGGAGGTCCAAAACCTATCTGCAAGTTGACACATTAAAGACTGGATAAACTCGGGATCTGTCTGCAGCGTGTTAAGATCGCCTCCATTTACTGTCAACAGCAAGTACTTCAAGTCCTCCTCACTTTCAGTCAGCAAGGTTGTGTTGGCTTCATATTGATTCAATATTTTTTTTATAATCCTGCTTCTTTAGTTGTGTCCTCTATATAGAGATTGACTAAGCATAGTGAAAGGATACCACCCTGCAATATTACTCCATGCACTATCCCCTTACTCTGTTCAAACGATTGCCTCTTGATCCACAGACAGGTTTTTTTTCCTTTTAAAATCATTTTATTGGGGGCTCAATCAACTCTTATCACAATCCATCCATTGTATGCAAGGCACATTTGTTGCCATCAATCTCAAAACATTTTCTTTCTACCTGAGCTCTTGACATCTCAATTTTCGTCTCCACATGGTATTTTCAAAAATCATTTTATTGAGGGCTCATCCAACTCTTATCATGATCAGTAAATACATCAATTGTATGCAGTGCACATTTGCACATTTGTTGCCATAATCATTTTTAAAACATCCTTCATCCATGTAGGCCCCCCCAGCAGTAGCTCCCCATATTTCCCCTAGTCTCCCCAGTCCCCCTCCCCCATGAACCCTTAGTAATTTGCAAATTATCATTATTTTACACTGTCTGATGTGTCCCTTCACCCACTTTCCTGTTGTCCACACCCCAGGGGGGAGGTTACATATAGATCCCTGCAATTGGTTTCCCCTTAATACTCTACCTTCCCTCCACCCTCCTGGTATCACCACTCTCACCACTGGTCCTAAAGGAAGCATCTGTCCTGAATTCTCCATGTTTCCGGCTCCTATTCATGCCAGTGTACCTATCCTGGTCTAGCTGGATTTGCCAAAGTACAATCAAGTGTTCTTAAATTCCCAATCTTCTCAAAGTTATCCAACACTGGTTATGATCCACATTCTTCAATACCTTTGCATATGGTATGCCTGCTTTGAGCCACAAACCAATGATGCCAGCAATGGTATCCTTGTGCCATGTCCTCTTGGGAATCTGTTCCAAATTTATAGCTTCTCCCTGTCAAGGTACTGCTGCAACCTTGTTAAATGATTTATAGTAAATTCTTACATGTATGTGATATCAATGATATTTTTGATAATTTCCAAATTCTGTGTGATCACTTTTGTTTGGAATGGGTATGAAAATGAATCTTTTCCTGGCAGTTGGCTAATTAACTGTATTCCAAAGTCCTTGGCAGAGACAAGACAGTGCTTCCAGTGTTTTATCAGCTTGCTGTAATATTTCAATTGGTATCGCATCAATTCCCTGAAGCCTGGTTTTTCACTAAGACCTTCAGTACAGGCTGCACTTCCTTTGGTATCATGCATTCTGGATTATACACTATCTCTTGAGATGATTGATATTGATGAGTCCTTTTTTATATTGTTGTTTTCTGTATTCCTTCCAGTTTCTTGGATACTTCCTGCATGGTTCCATATTTTCCCATAGAATCCTTTAGTACTGTAACTTAGGCTCAACTTTGTTTATTCAATTGTTTTGGCTCGACCGGGTGTTTCCTTTCTGCTCTTTCAACTTCAGATCTTTGCATATTGCGTAAGGACACTTTACTTGGCCTTCTCAAGACAACCTTTCTATCTTTCTAGTCAGATCGTTGACTCACTCCATCACTGCTTCTACTTGCTTTAGCTACTCTGTGATGAAGAGAAAGTGTCAAGTCTCTTCTGACAGTCACCTCAATCTTATTTTTCTTCCATATCTCCTTAAGGGCCCTTTTCTCTCATCCTACCACCTCCCAGTGCATCAGGCTTTTTTGCCATTAAGTCAATATGCCAAATGTGCTCATCAGATCTTCTCACAATGCAGGTGGTATAGACTCAAGGGTGTATTTGTTTTAATGTTCTTCTATTTCAATCTGAACTGATAGGCTATGCAAATGACAGTTTGTTTCACATTTGGCCCCTGGCCCTGTTTTGGCTGCTGATCTTGACCTTTCCCATCATCCCTTCCCACAAATGTCATCCATCTGATTTCTGTGCATTCCATTTAGACAAGTTCACACGTGCAGTCTTCATTTATGTGATGAAAAAAAATTATTTGTGAAGAAGTCATTGGCTGTGCAAAATCCTATCATGGAATATCTAGCTCTGTTTCTATCACCAAGGCCCCATTTTCCAACTATTACATTTTCCTTTTTGTTTCCAACATTTCCAATGGTTAACATTGCATCTTGAGTGCATGCTTTATCCACTTCAGACTAGAGACATTGGTAGGATTCTTCAATTTCCTCGTCAGTAGCTTTAGTACTTGGAGCATAAATTTGAATAATAGTTATATTGACTGAATTTCCTTGTCTATATATTGATATTATCCTATTACAGATAGCATTATACTTCAAGAAAGATCTTGAAATGTCCTCTTTGACAATACATGCAACATTACTCCTCTTGAATTAATCAGTCTAGCATAGTATTCTAGATGATTGCCTGAAATGCAGTGCTTCTCAGTTCAATAATGCCAAGGACATCAATCTTTAGCATTTTATTTCATTCTTAATGCCTTGGTTTTCCTTGATTTATATTTGCATATTCCAAGTTTGAGTTATAGATGGACATTTATTGTTTCCTTTCATCTTGAGCAACTGAAGGCCCTGAAAGCTTTACTCCAGTCAAGCCATTCTGGTTGATACTACTTTGGGAAGGTAGAACTTGCTCAGTCATAATTTAAGTAACTTGTAACTTGAGGGGCTCATTTTCTGTCACAATATCAGACAGTATCTTGTGGTTATTGACAAGTTATTTTTTGTGTTTTGTAACTGACAATGTTTCCCAGTTATAAGGTTTTAAGTGGCTCATTCCTAAGAAATGGTTAGTTTATTCTTCTGTCTTAGTCTGTTTTCAGTCTGGACACCCTGCTTTAGCCTACTGACTTTGAGTGATCCTGTAGGTATTGGAAATACCCCTGAAATAGTTTCCTGCATCTTAGCAACATGCAAGCCACTAAGACTGACACATGGGAAGTATGCTTTACAAACCGTACTTAGTGAAGACGTATAGAGTATCATTGTTATGAATTTGACAAGTAGAGATTTAAAAATAAAACTCTGATCCATAAGAAATCTCATAAGTAACACAAAATGATATAAAACAGTAGTTTACTAGGTAAGCTGTTAGTGTGATACAAAATCTGGAGTGAATATTGGCTGTGTTTGAAATAAATTTCTCCTCTCATTCTTTCTCTGATTATCCTCTCTCACTCATGAAGTCATCACCTACTTCCCAATCCAATCCACATATTTCAAGTGCAAGTTCATTGCTATCAAGCCAATGATAACTCATAGTGATCCTACAGGAGAGAGTAGACCTAATCCTCTGATTTCCTGAGACTGTAGATCTTTAAGGGGGCAGGAAGTAGAATGGCTAAACTTGCACTTAGCAGTTCACTTCAGAATCCACTGGACCTCAGGACTCTTTAAACCCATAATTGTTCCTTTTAAATAGTATGTTTTAAGGCACATCATCAACTTTATCAAAAAACTGGGGATGACAACCTGGCGCCTTAACTCTGGAGTTTAAGGACATTAAGTTGACAATTTGCATCAATTTTACACATGAGCTAACAATTCCTGATGTAACTTTTCTTTTTTTTCATCAGGCAAATGTTGAATCAAAAGGACTCAAGTTCTGACTCAATTGCAGTCTTTCACTCTTTTCTCCCAATAATGGTGTACAAGTATAAAAGAATGCAGCAGTCCTTAACATTGATCCACCGTCTTATCCTCTAACCCACACTCTGATGGATATTCCCACATGCCTTCATTTTTACTGTCATTTTATTCATCCTTCTGCTCCTCTTGATTTTCAATACTGCACTCCAAAGTCTTTGCCATCAGTGGGGGTGAAAGCAGCAGATGTCAGCTTCCTGGCTCCATGCCTTGCTGTAGAGGGCTATCAGGAGTTTGGACAGGTGAGCTGAAGACCAGATGGGAACAATTCCACAGTCTCCTGGTTCCTCATTACTCTTCTTGTAGCTTCTTTCTTCCACATAGCTCATATAAAGGAACATGATATTTACTCAAATACTAAGGTAAGTGACTCAAGTGGACTAATGCAAAATAATTCTCTCTAAAGGATGTTGACTATTGAGAATCCTTCTAGAAGACCTATTGTGGGCAGAAAAAGCTGATAGGATTAGTTTGTCCTTTTAGCAGTCCATGATACTTTCAAGATTCTTCATCAGGACCACGGTTCAAATGCATTTTTTCTTCTTTGGTCTACTTTAAGCAATGTCCAACTTTCACCTAAGAGGTCATGGGAAATGCCACAGCTGGGCCAGGAGCACTTTACTCTGAAACAAGGGGCTGCAACAATGGAGTCGAGCATAGCATGTATCTGTAAGGATGAATCTGTATAGGGCAGGGTTTCAATCTGTGGTACATAAAGGTACTCTGCTCAAAACCCACTAGGTGACATGTAGCAACATTCATTTTCAGAGTTGATATTGGGGACACCTTTTCCTTTTTACTTCTTGATCTTGTCATCTCTGAGGCACTGGTCACATACCTACTCATAAGATCTCCTGGAGATCAGAAATAGTTTTCCTCTCCTTGAAAAAATTAGCAGAACTTTCCTCCACTTATTTATGGACAACGTATAGAGATGATGATAATAATAATAACTTTAAAAATCAGTAACAGTTTCATTGTTTCTGCTCTGTCTTTTTAAGACCTTTTTATTGGGGTCTCTTACAGGTCTTCTAATAATCCATACATCAGTTGTATCAAGCATATTTGTACAGATGTTGCCATCATTTCCTAAACATTTACTTTATATTTGAGCCTTTGGTACCAACTCATCTATTTTTCCTCCCTCCTCTTGTTCCTTTTATAAATTATAGATTACTATTGCTTTCATATCTTACACTTATCCCTGTCTCCCTTCTCCCAAGGTTTCTGTTGTGGTGGATATGTGTTGACCATTGAAATCAGTTCCTGCTTTGCCCTACCCTCCTGGTATTGCTACTCTCATTTCTGTTACTGAGGGGTTTATCTCCCCTGAAATCCTGGGTCATGAACGCTTATCTGTACATGTGTACATGCTTCATCTGGTCTAGCCTATAGTGAACGGCAGGAGTAGAGTCAAGATAGTAGAGAGTGAGGAAGCCTCAAGGAACCAGAGGAGCATTGTGTGTTTCGTTGGTGCTATACAGCACCCTGGTTGACTCATCACTTTCCTTTTGACCCTTCTGTGAGGGAATGTCTCATTGTCTATAGATGAGTTTTGGATCTCTGCTCTAACCCTCCTCATTCTCAATAAGTTGTTTTTTGTTTATAGCAAACATATAGCAAGGAGAGCTATAGGACAGAGTTGAACTCTCAAATAGGATTCCGAAGGCTGTGAAACTTCATGGCTTCAGACTTCTACCTCTTTCTACAATAGAAGCCTGGATGATGGGTCTGAATGGTCAATCTCTTGGTTATCAGCCAAGAGCTTAAACACTATACCACTGGAGCTTAATATTAGTGGTACCTAAGTAGACTTGGCTTCAATACATTTTACCAAAGGATGGTTTAGGATGACCAGTCCAAATCAGATCACATGTCATCTATTAGCGCCAATGAACAAAAACACATTAGGAGCGAGGGCAGGGAAACTTCAAGGAGACCTAGAGATGTGTGTTAGATCCTGGACTGCAAACAAGGTTGGTGGTTCAGGTCCACCAGCAACTCTGTGGAAGAAAGAGGAGACTGTCTGATCCCATAAAGCATGGTTCTCAACTTTCCTAATGCCATGACCTCTCATAACGTGCCTCATGTTGTGGCGACTTCTCTACCATGAAATTATTTTCAATGCGACTTCATCACTGTCATTTTGCTATTGTTATGGTCATTCAACCCCGAGAGGGGTCATGGCACACAGGTTGAGGGCTGCTGTCATAAAGTCTTTTAGTTTTAAAAATCCTATAAACCCAAAATCAAAGTCACTGCTCTCAAGTTGACGACTCATAGAATCCCTATAGGTCAGAGCAAAAGCATCCCGGTGAGTTTACAAGTCTCTGAGTCACATCTTTCTCCCTTGGGGACAGCTGGTGGTTTTGAACGACCAGCCTTGCAATTATCAGCCCAACAAGTAACCACTCTGCCTCCAGGACTCCCCTGAAAGTCTGTATAGAATCATAAATAGTAGCAATTAACTCAATGCCAGTGGTTTTACATCTTGCTTAAATATCTATAGAAAAACAGGGATGGATGTACACAGGAGATGAGTATGTAATAGGCCGTAGAGTAAGTTTCCACTCAAGAATTGATTGGTGATAAGGGCTCCGAGAAAACTGAATCAACACCTCTTCTACTTAGCTGTGCCTGTGATTAATTGGTACTGACTGCCCTAAATGTGACCCTCTTGTTGCACCTGGTAAAAGATGTCTGGTCTCCAGTGACCTATGCCAGTGACAGATTTTAGCAGAACAGCCATTCAGGTGAAATCCTTGATGGACATCACAATGGTGGCCTGCAAATGGCTCTAAGAAAGCGATGGTATTAATGTGACATTGTAATTTATTGGCAGTTTTGTGTGATAGCATATTTACTGAAACAAGTGCTGCCCAGGAAGATCAGGTTACAGCAGGGACACATGATTTCCCAACCAGCCGTAAACTATAAATCAAACGCCTATTCTGTCCACTGTCAGCCACCTCCACCCTCTCCATGTCCCTGGTCCTCAGACAAATTGAAGCACATGCCAGAATTTGCAGGGGGAAAATCAAACTCAATTTCGCAGTACAATGAAGTGAGTTTTGGTCTTGTCATGTCCACTGACATATTGATCCCGGGAAGATTGAGAAGATCAGAATGCTCTGGGTTTTAGCTTTTGCAAATATGAATGCAGACAAATGCAATAATGCCTGAATGCAGGAGAACAGGCCACTTATGCAGCTTTACAAAGATAGAGACGCTCCGGGGGCCTAATGTTATAAAACAGTGCGACAATATAAAAGTCATTATTTAAGAGGCCACATTTTCTTTCCCTTTAGAATTACAGCCCCAGAAGACAAATGGTCTCCTAATACAGGTTCATTTAAAGTGCAGCCAGTCATTTCAACAGCTAAAAGGAATTTTCAATGGGGAAGGTGGGGCCAGGGGTGAGGGGGCCAGGCGACAGCGACCACCACCAACCCCATTGTGGCTCTTTGTAAAATTTATGTCCGACGTGTGTGCAATCAGCCCGACATTCCATTCAACATTTTCCATTTAACCTGAAAGGGGACTCAGCCAATCGCTTATGTGTCCCTTTGTGTGATTTTCTAAGTATCGTGGCTACAGCTTCCACAAACTGGATAAAGACCCCACAGTCACATCTCCAGATGAAGCACTTAGAAAGGGGACCACTATAGCCCGAATGATGCTGAAGCTGTGAGAAATATCATCAGATACACTTGAGTCTAGTAAGGTAAATTTCTAATTCAGGAAAGAGAAAGAAACCACAAATATATGCTCAGGTAGGCAGACAGTCTGTCATTATGACCACAGAATGCCTTTCTAATACCACAAAATGCCCTGCAACCCTATGGCAATTGTTCCAGCCCAATATGTGTTGCCCTTGTTAGCATTGTATGTGCTGCCTTTGCTTTGGACTCTGAGTCCTGGTGACTGTGTGTGCAGAGAAAATCCTGCTGCTTAGTCCTGGAACATCCCCTTGAGAGAGGCTGGATTAGACCGTCATGATTCTTAGGGTTTTCCTTAACTACGATTTTGAAGCAGATCACCAGGCCTTTCTTTCTTCCTAGTCTATCTTAGTCTAGGATGATCACGGAAATCTGTTCAACTTCA
The DNA here is from genome assembly GCA_004026705.1 of Nesogale talazaci. Lineage (NCBI taxonomy): Eukaryota > Metazoa > Chordata > Mammalia > Afrosoricida > Tenrecidae > Nesogale > Nesogale talazaci. The sequence continues at coordinate 249,746 of PVJH01000766.1, read as the reverse complement.
TGGTAACCACCAGGCTTCTCCAGAGAGACAGGTGGTGGCTGTCAGTGAGGTGCATGGTTGAGGAGTCTACCTCTCAATGACTGCTGTCCCTTGGGTAGTCCTACCCCACATCTGCAGCAGCAACAAGCATGCCTTCTTGGTGGGGGGGGGTGGAGGGGGGCAGGGGGCCAACAGGACTGAGGTCAGGCTGATGGTGCTGGAAAAACACAGACAGGAATGTGAATGGGAAAAGAACCCCTTTACTGAACTCCAATCTCAAAGCTTTCAAAGCACAAGCAACTTTTCATTTGGCATGATTTTTTTTTAAATTAGAGCAATGCCTCCCATTACCATATTCCAAAGTAATTACTTGTGGTAAGTAAAGATAAATCCATTACTAATTACACAGTCCTTTATTGTGAAATTCAGAGTAAAATGATTTGAGGTATTTTTTTTAAGCCGACAAGAGAATGACTTTACTTCATCAATCAGTTTGACTCAAGTAATGATTTTCTTAGAATTAAAATTTGTTGAAAGCTCTAAGTATTTCATCTTTTAGGCTAAGAAGCATGTAGTTAATGTCACAGCTAATACATTTGTCAGTCTGCTAATTTTCTTTTTCTATTAGAATAAGTAAACATCAGCCCTTTCTTAAAAGCATACTATTTACCATGTGTCAGGGGCAATACAGGGAGGGCTTATTTGAAAATCATGAGGTGAGACATTATGAAGTGAACAAGAGTCACGGGGAAACAAGGAAAGCACAGCTTGAAAAGGGGGGGCATTTAGTTACTGCAGCAGATAGTGGGTGAGTTGAGGGTGCTGTTGAAAGGGGAGCATGCAAAAATCAGAATATCGAGAGGAACACTCAAGCCTAAGAAGAATGGGAAAGAAGGAAATTAGAAATGGCCGGTAAGATACTGTCTAAAGGGCAATAGAATAAAGGTAAGATGAAAAGGAGGCCTCATGAATATATACTGGAAACAAAAGAAAATGTGCACAGTCTTTGTTCTAGAGGATCAAATAATGGTTCTTCAGAATGGTTGGTTACTTGATGGGATAGCTGCTGAGATACTGTGTCACCTACTGGACCCCTCAGCTCCCTCTGAAGAAAACAAAGCACCCATTTCTGCTGCATTGTGCCTGATATTCATGAAGCCAGCATTGATACGATTTAATCCAGAGGACAGTAGCAAACAAGCATGTCTATGGCCAGTTATTACTTTTAAAATTAAGGTTTTTTTTTCTTTTTCTTTTCCTGCTCAGTTTGTTGTCATAGAGCTTCAAAGTAGGAACTCCTGTTACAAAGCTCTTGATCCAAATTAGACATCACCCACCTCTACAGTGCAGATTTTCACATAAAATTGCTTTCAAACTTCAGTCCTTGGCTTTTGTCTCGATCTGATGTAGTCAAACACACCTCTTTACCGCCAGGCAGAGAAGAGTTAGCATTGCAAATTTCTACAGCTCTTTAGGTTTTTGATGTTAGAAAAGTGGTGTGTGTGTGTGTGTGTGTGTGTGTGTGTGTGTGTGTGTGTGTTTAATGTAGACTAGTCAAAGCTCGTATCCTACCTCAGAAGTCTGGTGGGGTTGCGGTACATATTGTGCTGTTAACTGCAAGATCTGTGGTTAACAAATCAGCAGATTTGGACCCACCAGCACTCCATGGGAGGAAGTTGAGGCTTTTTAGGCCCATATAAGATTTACAATTTTGGAAACCTGAAGGGAACACTCTACTCTACCCTTCTAGCATCACCAAGAGTTAGAGGTAGCGTAAGGAATGGAAACACTTCATTGTGTAAAATAAGTGATCAATCCAGAACTGTTTATTTTCTTTTTACCAAATTTCGAGTAACTATGAAACAGGGTGTCTGTGTGTGCCTATGTGTGTACATGTATGTTTAAACAGCTTGGTTTCTGTCAGCAGATAGCTGTTAGCCAGAACTTAGAGGTATCCATGAGTTCCTGAATTTTGAGAAATGATTTCTGAAGTAAAAATATGCAAACCAAACTTACTGCCACTGAATTGATTGCAACTCAGTGACCTTCCATCAGGGTTCTGGGGCTATCAGTCTTACAGAAACAGATAGCCTCATTTCTCCCCTCTGGAATAGCTGGTGGATTTGAACTGCTGTCATTGCATTTAACAGCACAAAGTCTAACTTGCAGCTCTACCAAGGGTCCTTTTCAGATGATGTGTCTCTCACCAGATCCATAGGCTTACATTATAACTGTTGTGAGCTGCCATCCTGTCTGACCTTAAGCACCATGGGATGAAATGCTCCCCTTTGTCATCCATTGAGTTTTCTTTATATTTTTTATCTTTTTATTGAGGGCTCATACAACATTTATCACCATCCATCCATGCACCATGTCAAGCACATTTGTACATTTGTTGCCATCATCATTTTCTTTCTACTTGAACCCTTGTTACCAGCTCATTTCCCCTCCTCCCTCTCCCGTTGAGTTTTCTTTGACTGGTTTTGGGAAATGGGTTTTCAGACCTTGATCCTAGTTTGTTTTAGTCTATAAATTCTGTCGAAACCAGCTGAGACACCAGGTAAGCCTCCCTGGACAAGTGGGTGGTGGTTGGGTTTGAGGTGCTCTGGCAAGTTATGAAAGGTGACTCTGTTCATCTTGGTCAAGGGTGGTGATTTAAATCTCCCAGCAGACTCAAGGGATAACAAGGAAAGCTGTATGCTCCTATAAACAACCACAACCTTGGACACCCAGGGCACAGTTGCTAGGCGTTGGGAAGATCCAACAGTGGATTTGGTTGGGATTAAATATCAAGGTTGGCTTCTGGTGGCTGAGAAAAGCCACCTCTTGGTAGATGCCATCATGACTGTCCTGAGCCTGTGTGCCAGAGAGCCTACTTTCTACCCTGGTCCCATTTGTACTACCATCCAGGAGCAACAGACAATAGTACAAGGAAATGAGAGGTCCCTACCCTTTATCATCTCTGTGTTAGGTACTTAAGAAATCATCACCTCAACCCTTGATGTACCGATGGTCACACCAACTTCAAATGGGAACAAATGCGCACATTACCTGGCTGAGACAACAGCGGCGTGTAAGGGACTTTCGGTTCTATTGCACTCATGGGTGGAGGTAGCAAAGGGTTGGCAAAGCTGCGGAGTGGATGAGTTGGTCGAACACAGGCCGTGGGGATGGTTCTGCTTGGGGCCTCTTCACTAGTGGGATGCTCAGGTTGCGTTGGGGGCAGAATGGGTGGTTGTTGTGTGGTTGGAACTTCACTCACAGCTGCAATGGAGAGTAAATAAGACCAGCATTATTATGGAACAAGGCTTGTCTCTCCCCCCCCCCCCCCCCCCCCCCCCCCCCCCCCCCCCCCCCCCCGCCAGCACTCCTGGAAGCCCCTGAAATACTTTTGTAGAGAGATTTGAGGTTCTGGTCAATGTCTCTATCAAATCATGAGCATTTTTATTCATCTTTCCTCATCTGCTTATAGGACTTAATAGTATCTTCCTTTTAAACAGAAGGAATGGATGTGGCAGGGCAGGGCCCTCTCTTTCAAGAAGATAAGAAAAACATATTCAGCATAGCTTGTATTCCCTGAACTACCTGGACTCTGTAAGTGATGAAGTGAGAAAAAAAAATTATTTCTCCTTTCATAAGTAGCAATGCCAGTGAAATTCAATGTACCCAGCCCAGCTACAGGTGCATTATTATCCACTAGCCAATATGCCATTTTTTTCTGTGATTTAAACATGCCATGTCAACTGTCACACAAACCAGAGTTACCAGCTGCTCAGAGGCTTTGCTAATAAAATGATACAAATAATAACTACTTTCATTATCTTCCATAACACAATCAAGGTGCAGCTAGGCAAAACGTTATAGGAAAGGTGAGTTTGCTGGAACAACATGTCTGAAAACAGAATTTCACTTTTTCCCCTTGGGTGACAAACTCTGTAATTGTCTGTTGGATGGTGAGAATTGGAGAGGTGTTTCACATCATCATTCATGATAGCCCCTGGACCTGAGGACTGTGTTGTGTCTGAAAACACACCTGTATCTAGATGACACAATTGACTCACACTGAAACATTGGCCAGGACGCTTCCCATGCTTAAAGGCACTGTGGAAGAAAGACATAACTTGACCACCTATTCCTGATCTAGGTCAACAGGTTGGTGTTATATAGCAAATGGAAAAAGCAAAACAAAACTCTGTGGTAGATGTAAGGGTTAATGGAGGAGGATGAACATGTCTAACTCTTTCTTTATAAAGTTCTTTTGGATGAGTTGGAAAAAAGTGTTAAAAGGTAATATCTCAGTTTTCAAGGAGAATTTTCTACCAGGAAATACTTCAAGATAATTAGTTTGTAAGATAATTTTCAGACATCTCTTGGAGGGCTGCAAAGGGCAGAGGAGCCACAAAGCAAATCTGACAAAACAAGAGAGGGTGGGATTAAAGATCTAAAGATCCAGACAATCTGAAAGAAATGCAAAAGTAAAATGCACCTGCAGAGGGTGTTTGATATTAAAATGCTGTGTTCTACCTTCAGAAGAATTTAGAGGTCACATGGGCCACTGGCTTGCTGCTGAGCTCACTGCATTCAATGATGGGGACAGGAAGGTACAGGGCAGCCTAATAATTGGACTAGCCTACATAGAAAAAGAGCCAGAAGGCAGAAATTTGGGGGCAGCTCATCACACAAAAGAAATGTAATCAGGTTGGCAAAAGGAAGAAACCATTGCAAAAAGAGGAGTTTGAACACAAGCATCTACTTTATCTGTAGCTCAGAAAATCCAACCCAAAGAAAAGAGGAAAGTTATAAGGCATGGAGAACCTTAAAATGAAAGTTCAGGACTGCAAGAAAAATATTGAGACAAAAGTGTGATGGCACTTCTCACAAAAAGTGTTAGGGGGGGTGAGTTGTTCATGGAAGTGCTATAAGAGACTAAACTGTTTATTTAAAATGTGTGCAAAATGGGTGCATAAGCAAATGTGGTGAAAAAAACTGCTGGTGTCTGGCTATCAAAGGATACAGTTTCTGAGGTCTTAAAGGTTTAACATTAAACAAGAAACATGGAAATGCACATCAGTCTTTGTGAACATGAGGTGTCCACAGGATCAGGTAACAGGCATCAGATGTCCCAAAACAAACAAAGAAAAAAAAGCATGTCTTTGAGTAGATGAGGGGTCAGAGGAGAGACCCAAAATCCATCTGTAGACGTTGGGCTCATCCTCTCCCAGAAGGGTCACAGAAAGGATGAATCAACCCTGGTGCAGTACAGCACCGATGAAACCTACAACATCCCTCTGGCACTTTGAGACTTCCTCACCCCTCACTATCATAACCCCAGTTCTGCCTTTCAGTTCTGACTAGACTGGAGAATGTACACTGGTGCAAATAAGTGCACATGACACATGGAATTCACATCAGATAAAAACCCCTCAGGTACAGAAAATGGAGTATCCATATCAGGAGGGTAGTGGGAAAGTGGGAAGGAGGAGAGGAAAGGGGAAAAAATCACAATTAGAGACACATAATGCACACATTGAGATACACACACACTGGCCAAAGAAACATGGGTGGAGGGAGACAGTGGTTAGTGTAAGTTATGGAAACAATAATAATTTATAATTTGTCAAGGGGTCACGAGGCAGGATGGGGGGAGCTGACATAGAAAGCAAATGTTTAGAAAAAATGATGGCAACATATGTACAAATATGTTTGATACAATTGATGTGTGGACTGTTACAAGAGCTAGAAGAACCCTCATTAAAAGGATCTTTAAAAATAAATTTAAAAAATTTTAAATTAAATGTGTCTGTGAAAGGAATACACATTGTACTTATATTTAGTCAAGATTGCGGTATCAGATGCTTGCAAGTCCCTTTAGAGATCAAGAAATTTATGTAGCTTTTAGTCTGGACTCTTGAGGAGCCCTTGTGGAGTAGGGGTTATGCATTGGGCGATGATCAACAATGTTGGCTGTTTGAAACCACCAGCTGCTCTGAGGGGGTAAAGATGGGGCTTTCTCTTCTTGTGAACACCTGAAGTCTTGGAAACCCTCAGGGGCAGTGCTAGACTCTTCTATAGGTTCAATGTGGGTTGGCATCAATCTAGACTCTTATCTAGTCAAAATGGAAAAAAGTGACCAGTGACCGGTGGTCAATGGCCAAATAAAGATTGATTGCTTAGTCTACATTCAACTAAGGACATCCCGTCAGTTCAGCTCAGACTCATATTCCTTGAGAGATCTACTTTGACTCCCTTGGCTAGTATGTCCATCCGATCCCCATGTCCCCCAGGTCTCTTGTGAAGTATTGGATTGTAAGACTTTTTGTAGGAGGAAAAAAATAGACTCTGGGCAGTCCTTTAAACAGAAAAAAGTATTCCTTCCAAAGGTTTTCAGTCACATCAGGAGACTTAAAGGGTGGAATTTATAATGTTTTGGATTCAGCTTGATCAAAGATATTCCTGTCTCTCTGTATACTGTGCATTATAAATGAAATAATCCTTGGATCTAGAACCTGTGTCTGAATTCCAGGTCATTTTCAAGAGTTATATTTTACTGATTGGCTTATATCATTCTATTGAGAAATTTTCCTAGGGTAAGAAATATCACATATGTCTTATGTGATTCTCTCTGCTGACGATAGATCACAATTAATTAGATATTTGACAGAAGAGACTTCTGACTTCATGTGAATTTCAATAACGTACTTTTTGTAATCTCCATTCCTGCTTTCCATAGTGCATTTTTTTTCCTTATCAGCATCACTAAAATAGTAGTTTCTTTGAATTTCTGTCCTTTATCATTGGGTTTTTGGGTACTTTCTATCATTTCTACAAGGAACACGGTGATGAGGTTCTTGATTTTGAGACATTATAGTGGTTCCAAATGGAGTCACAGGGTAGCACCATGAACTGGCTAGTAACTGGAAGGTTCGTGGTTTGAATTCACCCAGAAACCTTTGAAAGACAGTTCTGTGAATCTTCTTTAAAAATGGTTGTGGTAGTTACATCAATGCTTGTCAATTTGAGACTTAAGAGTGAAGAGTGGAGTTTCACCTGTGAATCAGGTTGCAGCCAGATCTCATTTGAAGGTTGAAGGTACTAAGAAGGCACTAGGTCATTAGAGGCAGAAGACACACACACACACACACACACCACTCCCTGTGAGACATTTCTGCAGACAAGCACATGAAGCTACACTAGAGTTCTAGAGCTGAAGGAGCCACATAGAGACCCCTGGAGCACTGAGATGCTTCCACTGCCATGGGATCCACAAGGCTTTCCACCCACTGTCCTGTGACCTGCCTGCATGCTCTGTCCTTGCATGTGCTGTGTGAGTCTGAAGAGAAATTTATAGATTGGTATCAGACATATGGGCTACTAATGTCGGATGGACTCATGAGCTTGATTGGGACTAGGTTGGGAGGTTTCTCAATATACAATTGCTCTTATGTACAAAACCCTCTCTTGCACGTGTATGACTGTCTATGAATTTGTTTCTCTAGTCAACCTGGCCTAACACAATGAAGTTTACTCTAGGGTCATAGCCACTGGACACCTTAGGAGACAGCGCTTCTCTGAAACAGAATGTGTTCCTGTGAGTCAGAGTTAACTTGATAGCAATCTTAGCATGGTTTGAAACAGATGGACCTCTCTTCAGGAAATTTCATTCTTAGGACCACATAGGTGTGAAGATAGGCATCCACATGTGCTCAGGAGGCACAGGAAGACCATACGTGCATCTGAGTGTATCGTGAGAGGTGCTTTTATTTTGTTCAATATAACCATTTTACTTAATACTTACTACAGTTAACATAGTACAGGGTCTCCATAGATGAGCCACCATTCTTATTTTGTAAGGAGCACAAAAGAAATGCTCTCAAAATCACTGACATGTATGGAGCTGGAAGCACAAAAACAAACACAGTAGCAGCTGCTTTACCAGGGACAGGCTTTTCTTTCAGTGGAACCCCTTTGGCCAGCTCAGTTCTGAGCTTCAGGACACCTCGAGAAGCAAATTGGCTCAGTGACATGATATTTTGCTGTGAGCAGCGCTCTGAAAGCAAAGGGAGCCTCATCTCCCCCGTGAAGCACATTTCTGCGTGTTGAATGCGCATCAACCACGCGCCAGCAAGGCACTCATTTTCAAAGTACAACATAGGTGGAATTCATTGTATAAATAGCATCCAATTATGTAGCAGAGTCAAATCTCGAGATATTTTCTAATAATTCATGTCAACATGTGAGTAATTGCTACAGAGTAACTGGTAAAACTAACACAAATATGAAAATGGGTATCTTTCTTCTTTTATCTAAAATTGTAATATTTGAAAGAAATGGAGCACATCAATAACTCTAAGCAGAGATTTCAAGACACAGGCACCCACAGAAACCCTACAGTCACCCCATTCACTCATGAGTCTCAGAGAGCAACTTCATGCTATATGCTTGTGCAACTGCAGATCCTCGCAGTCTGAAATTTTGATAAGACCCCAGAGAAAAATTCAGGAACTCCATTGCATTCTTGAGTTCCCTGAGGTCAAGTCCCTTTTGTTAGTAGATTTCCAGTTGGAGGGAGTGTTGGGTAAGAAGAATACCATGGAGAACGCTGTCCACCATTATTGAGAATGGAGTATAGATGTCAGAACAGGAATGAATGATAGAAATCCTTTAGTTTTCTCCTTTACCACCTACCTGTTTGAAAAGATGAGAACACGGAGCTCCAATTTTATAGTGATTTATAGGAATGTGGCCTCCGTGCTACCTATATTTTGAAGTTTGACAGACATAGCAACTCTCGCTGTTTTAAAATGACCAGCCATTTGTCTATTGAGACTGAGAGCAGAATTTCAGCTTCTTAGGAAGAACACACACCTGCTCATCAGAACTAAGTAAATCTTTCTTGGTGGGTCAGCAGATGTGGCCAGTGGCATCCCCATGCTTTTCCTTTCTTAAGAGTGAGGAGAGAGATTCTGCTTTATTTGTGATTTACAGAAACAGCAGAGCTTTGGGGAGGGCTTTCATGATTTAGCTGCTGGAAAACTCTAAGACTTTCAAGTAACATTGGACGAAGGAGAGAACCTCTACACTTGGCAAAGTTTTCTGTGTGTTCCTTGCTTGGATTCTCAAGGTGAGTAATAAGACATCTCCACCCAGAGTCATGAAATATTTTCTGCTTGAGAGAGAACAGGGATGTTTAGTGTTCTCCAAGGCATTTAGAATTGGATACTGAAAGGCTGGAGGTTAACTGTTTTTGGCAGGGATTGGGAGACTATTTGGCTTCCTAGAGAAGAAGATGCTTAGTTTGAGTTTGTGTTTTCCTTTTCTCCGAATTCACTTGGAAATATCTATTAGTTGCTTTCCTTTTGTAATGAAGACAGCAGTACTTTAGAAAATACTTGCTAAATGACTTTATGCATTTTTAAAATTCATCTATAGAATCTCTGACTAGAAGCAAATGTCCATTGCCTTGTGATTTTTAGATGAGGCTCAAAAATTAATACCAGGCTGTTATGAGTCATTAAAGAGGGTTCATATCTTTAGTTAATAATTCATACTCTTGCATAAATGAATGAACAAAAGATTACTAAAGAGTAGTCTTTTCCTGCAGATAAAAATCAATTCGATACTTGTCCATTTGTCTTTTCTTCTTTCTTAGCAGGATTTTTATGTTGGGGACCCTTTTATCCAAATCTCAGTGGACGGGGGCTTTCTGTGCTATCTCACTTCAAGACAGAAAAGAACAGAGCACATAAAATGTCGGATGTAAATGAATGTTTTCAGAAAGAGAATATACCTCTTTTTTTTTTTTTTTAGTTTTCTGGGCATCACCGCTGTCCGGTGGTGGGAGTAGGAGGCCCAGCCCCACTGCTGGAATTGAACCTCCGTCCCAGTGGGCCGCAGTCCCGCGCACAACCACTACGCCACCGGGGCTCAGCCCGAGAATATACCTCTTTAAAATGGAAAAATTATAGGAACATAGCCTTTTCTAAAAAGCTACATAAAAATGTAAAAAACTTTGGTTTGTCAATATCAATTTGAAGCTGTATCCATCATGAGGGAGTGGCCAAATCAGGGCCATTCTCTCCATGGTCTTGTCCTTCTGAGGAGGAGAGGCCCTGCTCTAACACAAAATTCTTTCCTTTATGCTGGAATAGGACAGCTCAGAAAGGACAAACAAACTTCTTACTTCCACAGTCTTTGACTTGAATTGACTTTCTGGAAGTCTTGGGATTGACAATATATGGTTGTCGAACTTTCCACCACGATCTCATTGGATTTCCTGCACTATGGTCTGGGGGACTATTTTTCCTTAAGTCTGTGCACACAACTCTATTTTGAAGACATGGCATGCAGTGAGGAAAGGGGAAATAAATCTAATTCTCCCTTGGCAGATTTTTGATGCCTTTTAATTCTAACCTTGCTACATATAGACGATTTATGATTCCGTAGAGCTGTCCCTGTTGGGTTGGAAAAAATATAGCTTACCTCACAAATATATTTTATTGCTGCTACCATCTTATCTATTACAAAACATCCTATCTCACATGAGTTGCTGAGTCACACATTCTTAACTAAGAGATGAAAGCCATAAAATTGATTTGAAATGCTGTGCTAGAAAAGGAAGAGGGAAAAAAAGTCAAATGGTACAGAAGAAAGCACAGGAATGTATAGAATAGCTTAAGTTGCCATTCCTACTTCCCTTTAAGCAAATGGAATAGCATTCAGAAAATCTTGTCCCCATAGGTAATTCTTACAGATGCCAGTTAATTGGTTTAACTAAATAAATGAAATACATTCATTGTTTACTCAGGGACCCATGGGACATATTTAAATATAACCAACACAAATAAGAATAGTGAAGGAGACTCAATATTATTAACTTATTAGGTAGTGAGACATGATGCTTTAAGGCTCTCTCATTGTTTTACTGTATAACTTGACTTTTGTTTGCCAAGAAGATAACTAAAGAATTAATTTCCAAAATGTGAGAGTAGGATCCACAGAGCTGGCTTGTTGGAAAAGAAAATTTGAAGATCCAGACCCATAATTAATCATTTCTAGGTATAAGATCAGAACACAATACTTTTGAAACAACTCCTGTGTGTGTGTGTGTGTGTGTATGTGAGTAAAACTTCTGATGGGTGTGCAACTATAAAGACATACCATTTTTGTATTATTCATTTGTTCTTATTGAAAAGAAAGGAAAATGCATTACACTGACTTCTTCCTGCTCCAAAACCTCGGTCCACGGACAATGTCGGGAAGGGCACAGGTCGGAGGGTGAACTGTGGGTGGGGATATCCACATGTGGGAGATGGAAGGATTCCTGGATACTGGGCACTTTCTAGAGTTGGCACAGGGATGGCACTCACAACAGCTGTAAGATAAAAAGGTGTTTAATTTATAACTTGAATCCTGTATTTCTGCTAATAGGCAATGTGGAAATGGCTACATTTTCATATCTCAAAGACTGTGCATTTGTTTGTCATTATCAATTATCATGTACATTCTTTCCCTTTCCTCTCTTTACACAAACCCTTTTTATTGAATTTTTAAAAAACCCAGTCCTCAGATATCTTGATTCAGAGCACTACCTGAAGTTTTAAAAGTTACCAGGGAGTAGGGGTGGGGGGTTGGGTGGGGAGAAAAAACAGTTACCAGGGTTCCAAAGAAAAGACTGGTAAATGAAGCTCCTATAAAGTCATATGTTTTCCTGTCTTCGTAACTGCTAAGTCTTATCTGCTCCTCTGAATGGTGGGCCATCACACTGAAGTGCTGACTTGTTCAGAATTCAGATCTCTCCCACAGAGGAGACTAAGGAAGTGTCTGGGTACACAAAAATGTATTTCTGAACTGTTGACCACGATGCTAGAGTTTTCCATGTTCAAGTTTGCATATAATTAAATTCCATTGCTTTAGTAGGTATTTCATTGAATATTATAAAAGATTTAGTCCAATTATAGCCAATCTTCATTTTATAGCATCATGTAGAATTTTTAGTATTTCCTACCTTTTAATAAAAAGCAAAATTAATTCCAGATATCGAAATAAAGAATGTAGACATATGCTCTTTCAAAGGACATATTGTAAAGTTTGGCTACTATTATTATTCAATTAGTGATGTCATTTCTAATACAGGTATTATTATTTTTTATTATTCCCCTATTCGCTAGAGTTCAACATGCAAATCCATACACTTCTACCCATTGGACGTCCTTTTTTAAACCAAAGTTTTTATTTCACAATCATTCAATGATACATAAAATTGATATATTCTTATTGCAAATTAATTAATAAAAATAAACATACACACTTATAATTTTTCTAACTTAAAATATATAAATTAATTAGAGTAAATGTATAATAATTAAGTAAAACAAACTGATTCTAGTTAACTACCTTTAAAGTTTCCTTTAGTATTTACAACATTTTGTAATGCACATCAACATGTTTATTTAATCTAAAAATTAAATTCAGACTTTGTGAAGTAGAATATTTTATTGATAGGTTTGACAAGGAGAACAGCTAAGTAGGGTAAATGATTTTTCCCCATAAGCTTAATTAAAAATTACAAATACCAGTAATTTAATATTAATATGGAATGCAGCCCAAACTTAAGTGATATTTCAATGTCCCCAATCTTAACTTACTATTAAAGGTTTCACAGAGATCCAAAAGTGGGGGAAAGAGTATACATATTATAATTATTTGATAATGCTTGATAAAGCCATTTATTGGTGCACCCACTAAAAAAAGAGAAATGAAGCAACTCTAATGAATGAATAACAAGTACTTTTACATGACAGGTAGTATTCAACTTTTTTTCTTCCAGCATAATTGAACCTTTTTTAGAGAAAAGAACCTTATTTAGTTGTTGATTGAAATATTATTAAAAATAACCTTTAATGGGATTTTGCAACTTGACCTAGGCATGTGATTTGTAAGTTGAAAAAAATAAGTGACTATTACGACTGTTTCATCATTATGTAAGATCCATTTTTGTGTATATATAGATAAGATTTCTGTGTTTAGAAAAGGAAAAAGAAATATCTGGATGCAATTTATTCAATGAGCAGCATTAATTGTTGGATAGATGAAAACAATTGAATAGTCCTGTTAAATAACCAAATCTCCCAAACTCTTACTTTAGACACAATTATGAAGAAATAGTAATTACATTAACTGAATCTTGAAGAACACAAAATTACAGTAAAAGGTTATGTCCATAACCAGAACACACGTTATATGCCTGACCAGAACACACTTGCACAAATGAAGGGGGAGGAAGAGAGAATGGAGTGCATTTTGGCAGACCAAGTCTTCAGGACAATATTCCCACTCAGAACACCCAATGCACAAAGAGGATCATATGGCCAGACCCACTTGAAATATGGCTTCCCTCACTGACTCAAGATCCTTTGGGGTCAACAATGGAGAAACAGGGTCAGGATTATACCCTGTCTGACCAACCACACCATGGTAAAACACTAAGTGTGTGAAACAGAGTATGGCGTTCTCGATGAAGTGCCAAGGATATATTTGGGGCCAGGGTGTGGCACCCCACCCAACTCAACTAGGAGACACTCTTGGGGATCAACAAACAGACCTTGAACTATTTACAGGTTTTTATATTGGTATTATTTTTATTTTTTACATATATATATATATATATATATATATATATATATATGACATTGGGTGTTTTTATGTTGTTCTCTTTGTTTTATGTTCTTTGGTTGCTTCATCTTAGGGTGCTTTATTTTACATATTTTTATCTCTGCAAATCTATCTAGATAAGATAGGCTGGGTGAACAGTCTAGAGACTGATGATTCCGGGGGAGGGGGAACATGGGAGATGGGGAGGAGGGGGAAAGGAGGTAGTGTAGACTGGCCCAAGGATAAGGAAACACCAGGTGATTCAAAATCAGTGACAAGTTAGGTGTGAAAGGTCTGATCGGGATTGATCAAGAGTAATGTAACAGAGAGAAAATACTGAAACCCAAATGGAAGCTGAGCATGATAGTGGAACAAGAGGAAAGTAATAGGAAATAGAGGAAAGAACTGAGGGTGGGGGAAAAAGGAATTTATAGAGGTCTAAATACAGGGATGTACATAGGTGAATATATTAAATATGATAATGGAAAATAGATTAATATGCATATACTTATAGGGTTACTATTAGGACAGCAAAAGGGCATTAGCCCTCCACTCAAGTGCTTCCTCATTGCAAGAACATTTTATTCTATTAAATTGGCATTCTATTCACCTTCCCAACACAACCACTGGAGAAAAATGTGTGCATAAGTAAAGGTGGTGAAGAAAGCTGATGGTGCCCGGCTATCAAAAGATTTAGCTTCTGGGGTCTGAAAGGTTTGAAAGTTAACAAGAAGCCATCTAGCTCAGAAGCAACAAAGCCCACATGGAAGAAACACAAAAGCCTGTGTGACCACGAGGTGCCAAAGGGATCTGGTATCAGGCATCAAAGAACTAAACTTTATAGCATTACAAATGAGGGGGAGTATGGACTGGGTACCTAAAGCCCACTGATAGGTAAAGTGACATCCCCTTACAGAGGGGTTACAAGGAGATGAGCTAGTTAAGGTACAGTGTACTAACAGTGAAATATTCAACTTTCCTCTAGTTCTCAAGTGCTTCCTCACATCCACTATCATGATCCCAAATCTACCTTACAAATCCAGCTAGATCAGGGGATGTACACTAGAGCTGGAAACATGGGGAATTTAGGATAGATGATCCTTTTAGGATCAGTGGTGGGAGTGGTGATACCGGGAGGGTGGAGGGATGGTAGAATAGAAAGGGAGAATCAATTTCAGGGATCTACATATATCTACATATAGCCTCCTCTCTGTGGTATGGCCAACAGGGAAGTGGGTGAAGGGACACATGAGAGAGTGTATGATATGAAATAGTAATAACAATTTGTACATTATTAAGGGTTCATGGGGAGGGGGAGTGGGAAGAGGGGAAATATGGGGAGCTGGTACTGGGGGCCTAAATGGAGGGAGAATGTTTTGAGAGTGATGATGGCAACAAGTGTGCAAATGTGGTCTGCATATAATTGATGTATGTACTGATTGTAATGGGAGTTGTATGGGCCCCCAATAAAATGATTTATTTTTTAAATAAGAGGAAGGGGAAAGAGGAGCTTATATCAAGGGATCAAGTAGAAAATATTTGGAAATGAAGATGGCAACATGTGTACAAATATGGTTGACACAAATGATGCATGGGATGTCACAAGAGCTGTAAGAGTCCCCAATAAAATCATTGAAAAATAAAAGAAAGAAAGAAAATGTTTTGAAAATGATGGCAGCAAATGTAAAAATGTGCTTGACACAATGAATGAATGTATGAATTGTGATGAGTTGTACGAGCCCTCAAAATGACTTTTAAAAATGTCACAGCCAAAGTAGTAAAAAATAAATAAATAATAAATGAAAGGATAAAATAAAAATTTAGTTTACAGATTCTATGCAAATTATTAAATATTATATATGTATTCAAACACATGTAGAACATTAGAAAATTATTGTATTGAGAGTAAATTGTAAATATTGCCTCAGAGAGAAAACTCAGTGATATAAACTCTTCTCTGTATTTTTCTCATGTATTGGTCAATGGATGATAATAAATGACAAATTGATATAATATTTGTATGTTTTGGGATTTATTCTAAAAAGTGGCATGCCAGAGAATTACCTCCTTTCCAGTGTTGGCTTATAACAAAATATTTTACACATCAAGTTGAAAATATAGATGAGATATACAATTTTCCATCATTATTTTACAGAAGATGGGAATATATTTGTAAGTCATGCAATGCCTCAAAAATGATATGATTTATAGATATGCAAGCATGTGAACAGACTCCAGGAAAAGAACAAAGAGATTTTTTTAAAATGTCAGAACCAATTGAGATTGTAGCCAAAATAACTGAAACTTCCTTAAGGAAAAACATATACAACTATTGTCCTATGTCTCTCACAGTGTGGAGCTGGGAAGAGACATCCCCTTCATATTTTTCAAATCAGTAATAATAGGCAAGCTTTTAAGAAAGGCTTTTTTTTAAATCTCCTTTTAAATGCTTTGAGGTATTATTTAGTCTCCTGATGTGCAATACAAATCAAAACAAACCAACACCAAAAAATCTCCCTGTCATTGAGTCAATTGCTACTCAAGGTGACCTTTGAGCACAGAGCAGAACTTTGCCCCTTTGAGTTTCTGAGACTATAAATCTTTACAAAGAGTAAAAAGACTAATCTTTCTCTTATGCTCACCTTGTGGTTAGCAGCTCAACTCAAAACCTACCATGCTACTGGAGTTTCTCCTATAGTTACAAAATTGTAACAAATAAAGACTATTTTTGCATTTGTAAGTCAGAGCCATCCAACAATTTAAACAATTTAAATGGCTACATGTGAATCAATTTAGCCATTTCAGCTTTTGTATTGATTAAATGGATCTTTTCAAAGTCATGTGACAGATTGCATAATTGTAAGTCCTGCCTTGAGCAGGAGTTGGCCATATTCATTTCTGATAAAACAGATTTTAAGGGGAGAGCTAGCGAAGCTGAGAAGGGATATTATGTAATGATTCACAGGTCAACCCAACAAGAAGTACATAATGAATACCTAAGTACCCTAGTAAAGCACCCCAAATACATAAGTCAAACATGAACAGAATTGAAAAGTGAGATAATTCCACACTCATGGTAGGAGAATTTCATACACCACACTTTTAATGCAGCATAGACTCACTAGACAAAAACTCAACAAAGTTACAGAAAATTTGAACAACTCAATCAACCAACTGGACATCATTGATGTCCTCCTAATAGCACACTATACCTCATTTTCCAGTGCACATTAGGTCACAAAGCAAGCCGCAATAAATGTAGACACATTGAAATATTATAAATCATCTTTGCTGATCACAAGAAACAACCAGAATGTTCCTTAGAAGTGAAAACGGTGAGATACACACTTTGGACATGATATCAGGAGAGACCAGTCCTTGGAAAAGGACATGAGGCTGAGTAAAACAGAAGGTCAGCAAAATAAAGCAGACTCTATATGAAATGGATTAAGTCTGTTATCCAGAGGGCTGCTGTGTTAGTCTGGGTAAATTAGAGAAACAAAACTACAGAAACTCATATGTGTAAGAGAGAGTTTTATACAAAGGGTAAGTGCATCTATTAACACCAGCATTATGATTCAGAATCGGTGTGATGGCTCTTAGAGGCAACAGCACTGGAAAAAATGGGCAGATTTCTAGAAGCACACTCCCTCTCCAGACTAACACGAGCAAGGCAGATAATCTGAACAGACCCATAACAAAGTAAAAAATTGATTGGATCATTAAAAACTCCCAAGAGAAAAAAGTAGGGACCCAAACATTTTGAGAATAACTGAAACTAATTCTAGTCAAATGATTCCAGAACTCAACATGGAATACTGACAAACTGACTCCGCAAATTACACATGATACTGACCCAAACCAGCAAAGATCACTAAAAATGATTATAGACTAATATCTCTCATAATCACTAATGCAAACGTTCTCATAAAATCCTATCCAACAGAAATCAGCAACTTACCAAACACAAAGAAAGAAACAGTGTATCATGATAAAGTGGAATTTATAACATATGTGCAAAGATAGTTCACAATTAGAAAAAATCAACATAATCTACCACAGAAATAAAACTAATGAACAGAATCAGGTGAGCAAGTCAACTGAAACAGAAAGAGCATTTGAAGAAATCTACTCTTGTTAAAAATACTCCAGAAAATAGGAATAGTAGGGAAATACACCACATAATGATTGGCATTTATATAAAACCATTCACAATCCTATAATAATTGTATTAGTAATAATGTATGAAATGATGCATAGATAAATCAATACAGAAACTGAGCAAAGGTAAGAAAGGCAAAGGGTACTACATCCATGAATATATACATGTCTGACAAAGAACATTTCACTGTATGTAATTTATGTGCTTCAATTATCCCATGAATATAGTAGCATATAACAGGACTAGAATTATGAAAACTCCTTAGCTACAACTAAGCACGTAGAGGGAATAAGGGGTCTCATACTCTTGGGAGATGTTAAGATCAACTGGCATAACATAGTCCACAAAGATCATGGGGCACATCCTATTCTGTAAGAAGCAGTGGGGCCTGAAATATTTGTCAGCAGCTGCTGAGGGTATAACTATTGGTCTTCTCTGTCTGAAGAGTGAAGACAATAAAAAGCAAAAGGAACAATTAGTCCAAAGGTCTAATGGGCCACATCAATCCCCGCTTCCGCAACATGAGGGCCTGATAATCTCTAGATGGTGCCTAGCTATCATTTCTGACTCCTCTGAGAAGAACAACAATAGATAGTCCTACAAAGAATGGGAAAAGAATGTGGAAGAGAATGTAGAATATTTTTTTTTCTAAATAAGATAAGGTTTACGGTTCCAATGCAGACTGATGGAACTCATGGGGGTACATATTTTAAACCCCTAAAAGCTTGGAATTCAACTCATTCTGTGGCTCAACTTTTAGTTAAATGATGGGCAGGTGGGCTCAGGAGTTATTAACTAGGAAAATCAACCACATGAAATCCAAAGGGTGACATTTGCCAGGGATAAAGTTCAGAGGGAGTAAAGGACAAATGGGACATACAGAGGAAAAAAGACAGCAAAGAGCAAAAGTAAAAAAGGTGTTGTTGCAGGATGGAGATTGCAGTCCATGCTGCAGAACTAAATGTATATGAATTATTGAGGGGGAAATCAGTCTGCTTCATAAACTTTCACCCAACTCCTACTGGAAAAAAAACAACAAAATGATTGTTGTTTACATAAAAAGATTAATCTAACTATCATGTCCCTTAATGATAGAAGAATAGCTCAACTCATTGGGGCACCTTTTGCAATCAATAGCATTCCTGAAACTTTAGCGGTGCATCCGGGGACAAGCCTGGCAATACACTTCTTGCAAGCTCCAGAGAGCGGTTCCTCTCTGCACACAGCAGACTGGCCGGCATTTGGGAGTGCCTTGGTAATAACTCGCAGTAAATGGCAAGGTTCTGCAACACATTTAGAGAGTTCCATAAATGTTTCCTTGAAGAGACATGATCGAAGCCAGGTGGAACAATGAGCAATAACTTGCCAATCCACGAAATCGCTATGTAGAGAGCTAGGTTTACTTTCCACACCCATGTCTTTCATTATGAAAGAGAGACACATCACTATTGAATAGCTTTGCATTTTGGCTACTGACCTAGGTTCAAAGAGTTTCCAAATGATAAGATCATTAGATCATTGTTAAAAAAAAATAGTTAACCTATTTTATGTGTTATGTGTCTATGCCATGGTTTAAATTGTGCTCCCCTTCCCACCAAATCTGTGTCAGTCTGTGTGATTCTCAGAGGTATGGCAATGAAATCATGATAAATTCATCCCCCGTAATGGAATCTAATGTGATCAGCCAATCTTTAAGAGTTTTAGAGTGAAATGTCATACCCTTACTCAAGTCACAGTTCTGATCCAATGTAAGGGGAGCTTCCTTGCGGGTGTGGTTCACCTTACATTCAATCTGACAAGAGGCAAGAGGAGAGGGAAGGAAGGAGAGAAGGAAGGGCTTCAGTACTACCAAGAAAGAAGACCTGGGAATGGAGCCGAGTTTATTCTTCGAACTGGGGGTCCGTACTGTGTTAGTCTGGGTAGATTAGAGAAACAAATCCAAAGACACTTACATGTGTATTAGAAAGAGCTTTATATAAAAAAGAGTAATTGTATATTAAGAAAACATTCCAGCCCAGTTCAGTTCAAGACCCAAGTCCAATATTAGTCCATATGTCTTATACCAGTCTTTACACTCCTCTTCAGACTCATGCAGTCATGCAATAACACTGAATGTGGGAATATCCACAGGCCAGTGGATGGGAAGTCTTATGGATCCATGGGCAGTGCATGCCTCTCTGCATTGGCATGGGTCTCCATTTAGCTCCTCCAGTTGCAGGACTCTGGCTCTATCAGCTTAGCTCCATATGGCTTCTCATCAGAAATGTCTCGCAGGTAGATGAAGCAGAGAGAGTGTTGGCTCCCAGTAAGTGATTTCTCTCTTTAGCACCTCCACATGAAGTCATCAAGCTACAACCTGATTGGCAGGCTAACATCCACCCCTTCACTCTTAATAGTCTCAAGTCGACAGATTATGTAATTACCACACGTACTTAGGACCTTGTGTTAGTCAAGGTAGACTAGAGGAACAAATTTCATAGACATGCATATGTACATACGGAAAAAGGTTTATATATAAAAGAAATAGGACATTTAGAAAGCATCCCAATCCAGTCCAGTATAAAGTCATAAGTCTGATATTAACCCATATGCACGATATCAGTCTATAAAGTCTCCTTCCAACTCATGAAGTCACAGGTCAGTGGGAACAGAGTCCTGGTGCCGGCAGGGGTCTCCTCATGACTCCTCGCTTCCAGGGCTCAGGGTCCATCAACAGAACACAGTGGTGGCTGAAGCAACTCAGTGCTGGCAGGGGCCCCACATGGCTTCCCCAGCTTCAGAGGTCTGGCTCCATCAGGGCAAAGCCATGTGGCTTCTCCTCCAGCTCCTCAGACGCTGTCATCTTGTCTTGTCCTTGATTCATCGTCTCTGAGAACTAACTCCCAACAACCAGGGAGATAGCTTCTCATCTCCACGAGGGAAATATCATGAGATTTCCGAGCCATATCAGGAAAAGTCATGCCCACACAGAGGCCTCATTGGCTACTCAATGGCTATCTCCAGATTAACAGGCTAGATTCCACCCCTACATCTCAATCATAAAATTAACATAAGCACATGATTGTCACAGACCTCCTACACCCAGGGGAAGTTTGATGCCAAGCCACACTGAGATTCTCAAGCGACACAAAGTTCAGAGATGTTAAAATGAAACAAGGGGTCTTCCTCTACTGCCAACACTGAGAAAAATTCATCTAGAACTGGTACCCTGAATTTGAATTTCCAACCTTCTAAACATGAAATAGACTTCTACTTGTTAAAATTACCTACTTATGGTATTTCTATTATACCAAGACTAGATAACTAGAATCTCTCTGGGGGTCTAGTGGTTCCAAGTTGGGCTGTGAATTGCAATGTCAGCAGTTTGAAACCAATAGTTGCTCCTAGGGAGAAAAATGTGACTTTCCACTCTCATAAAGAGATACAGTCTCAGAAATCCACAGGGAGAATTCTCCCTGTCCCAAGTGTTGGCACCAACTTGATGACAATGAGTTAACTAAAGCAATCTTCAATCTCAAAATTGCTCATTGTTTTATTTCCTGACATTAAGTAGAATAGACAGTATTTCAATGCTTTGGTTTTAAGGTATTTAGTCCATGATTCATTTCTGAAAAGACATAGAAGTCTACATTTACTTTTAACACAATTATTACAAAAATAATAACTTCAAAATAAGTTGAATAAATAAGATGCTGTGCATTGAAGCATTTTTTGGTAGTTTTCCCTTAGATGTTATTTCTGAAAGCCAGGAACACAAACACTACAAATTCAAAGTATTCATTGTGCTGCTGTTTATGTAAAACAGCTCAGAGAGCAATATCATCAAACATTTTCAATAAATCTCTGTTCTGTGGCCAAATATGACAAGAAATCTGTTCTGACACAGCTTGAAGACAATTGAATTTATATCTGACACTGATGCACTAAGATTTTCCATGGAGAAATTCCCTCACCAAATTATTTAGCTCCCTGAACAGGGCACTTCAGTATTTTAAAACTTTACATTTCTGTAAAATGTTCACACTAAACCTGACCTATAGTAAACCTAAAGTGAAGCATTTTTTTTCTAGTTGCAATTTTAAAGTGAAACCTTCCCTAGGTATGTCTCAATATGAAACTTGACAAAATGGATTAAAATGTGCTGGGGGCGGAGAGGTAGACAAAAATTATAGTCAAGATAATGATATGCTGAAGCAACATTTTAAGTAAAGTCATTTCTCAATCACTCTCCCTTTGCCACACATATGTGTGCATGCATATACACAAAATCACCTGTATGTGGAGTGTTTGAAATTTGGTATCTAATGCCTTTCAAATATATTCATATCTCCTTTCAAATTTCAGGTACTCTTTGAGAGCAAGTGTCATGAGATGACATTCACAAATACCCATGAACTCCATGAAGATCATGGGAGGATAAGTACAAGCATCTACAACACAGTGGGGACGTCTAAAGGGCTGTTGGATGGTGGAAAGGGCTAACACACTTGGCTGCCAGCTGAACCACTAGAGATACTGACAAAGAAAAGACCTGTGATCTACCTCTGAAAACCAATCATTGTTCACTTCAAGAGGTAGTTCAGTTCTAATAAATTGGCTCAAAGACAAGTGGTAGACTGGGTAGTTCTATGACACCATTTACTATGAAATTGGTATCACAGCCAGAATCTTCCAAAGTCCCCAAAGTCCCCATTTCCTATACTGTCATCTTTGTACAGATTTTTCCACAATTGACTATATGTCTGTGTGACTAATAGAATCAATTCTACTTAATTATTTGAAGACTCTCTCTCTCTTTTTCTCTCACTACTTCATCTGGAAGATGTCAGATATCATATCTCCTGAACCCAAATGAACCTACGGAGAGACTCATATGGTCAAGAATTGAGGCCAATGCTGGAGACTGAAGGAAACTTTGTCTGTTAATCTGAGATCATGAGGCAGGATCACAGCCTCTGTGTGCATCCACAAGCAAGGACTGTGTTTGCAAGCAAGATGAAATCCTTGACAACTTCAATTCTTTTATCCATTTATCATGATGTCACCTATTGGTCCATTCCTGAGAATTTTGGTTTGATTGATATTGTGGCGTAATTAATCTTGAAAGCTACATTCTGAAATCTTCTTCAGCAAGAGCCTTACATACTCCTCACTTTCAGCAAGCAAGATTTTATTATCTGCACGTGCAAGTGATCAATAAGTCTCCCCCCAATCCTGATGATACTTTTTCTTCATATAATCCAGTTTCTATGATTATTTGCTCAGCTTATAGATTGAATAAATATGGTGAGATGACACCCCAGATTCACTCCTTTCCAGATTTGGAGTATCCCTAGTTCTATCCACATAACTGCCTCTTGATTCTGGCACATGATCTAAAGAAGCACAATGATGCATTCTGGAATGTTCATTCTTCTCAAGATTATCCATAGTTGTTATGACCCACACAATCAAATAGCTTTGCATCGTCGATGAAACACAAGTATGTGTCTGTCTGATGTTCTCTGCTTTCAGCCAAGACACATCTGAACTATGTTGCTGGCAAAGAATATTGAAAGTATCATGAACTCTGAAAAGAACAAATAAATCTCTCTAGGAAGAAGTACAGCCAGAAGGCTTCTTAAAAACAAGAATAGTGAGACCTCATTTCCTGAACTTTGGACATGTTCTCAGGAGAGACATGCCCCTGGAAAAAAGAAATCATAATGGCAAAGTAGAGGGGCAGAAAGAAGAAAAGAGGAAGATCCACAACAAATGGGTCAACATAGTGGCTGGACCAATGGACCCTACCTACCAGACTCCTGGTGATGAGCAGTCTCTTTGCACTCACTACACCTAGGAAAGAACATTTCCTGGGACATGGACATCCACATCGGCCACATGCTCATGGAATCAATACCCAGACCCAAAAGACCGTTGAGCTGAGCTCAGTGGTAGTGTGCTGTCTTTTAAACACGAGGTATGCCAGGGTCACACCAGGATTACAATTTGGCACTGCATGCTTCAGATGCTGGGATTATCCTTCCTCTCCCAGGCCAGTCTCTCTCCATGTCCATCTGGTTACAAGAGAGCCTTCTGGCAGAACAGTACTTAGGAGACCTCCAGTTCTGAAAATCTGCTTTTTCGCATGTAGTTTCATTTCATTCTTAACAGCTTTGCCAACTCATTGTTTGGGTCCGCGGCCAAGTGACTATAGCAGACAGTGGGTCGAGGAAGAATAGAGCTGGTTCTCACGGTGAATGTTCTACAAAGCTCACAAAACTGCAGCTAAACGTAGGCCCCCAAGCATTACACAAGTTAAACAGTAGACTTCTTTTGCCTCTGTCTTTTTGCCAGAAACATGAAAGCTAACTTCATGGGATTTTGTTTGCTTTGAAGGGCTGAATTTACATTAAGGTTTATCTTTTTTCCCTTTGTATGAATAAGAGGAAATGAAAATTCAAAAGGACATCGCTTCATACATTAAATGACTGGAATTCCACCATTGACATAATTTTAATTCTATTAGCTTTCATCTACTTTCCTTCCTCTTCCCTATTCCTGTCTCCAAAGCATCATTTTTACAGAAAAAGAAATGGGAGGAACATGGGACGAGAATCTCTTCAAGGCTATCTGAAGAACTAGATTCTGCAGAGCCATAAAATTCTAGAAATGTGTCTAAATCTGTATCTCCAGGAATTGCTCTCAAGCAAAGGTAGTTACCCATTCCACACAAATTCCTCCTTCCTGAGCAGCCTACATGAATCACCACTGAAATCCTATAGCATATAAGGTCAACAGAAGTCTCTGCCAACCTGCATTACCCACTCACTTTCCACTTCTGTCCAATCCTGCAGATGTCACCAACCCAGATGTTATTCCAGAAAACATTTGACAGTAAAACTCCTGATCTGACTTCTATGTATTGCAAATTCCCTAAGAACCCGAGATATGACTCTGATCCTTCAAAAATTAAAGAGACTCATGCCTGATGTGTCCATTTTCTTATTGTAACTGTCATTATGATAAAAACATTTAAAATAATTCTTTTGGTTATTCTAAAATAGTCTTGCTTTGCCCCTATTTTAATGGAAACATCCATTGGACAGAGGATCAAAATGTTTGGGTTTCTCCGTCTATCAATTAGTATTTGATAGTATGTTCAGTCTATGCAACTGTGATGTGGACTTGGGGATAAGGAATCAGATGTCACATATTGCTGTTAAATAAGGAAGAAAACCTTAGACAAACAAAACTTAGATAAAATAATAGTAAATATATATTTCCCATGGGTTTTAAGAAGCAAAAAAAAAGCTCAGAATGCATGTACTTTGTTTGGCAATCAATGCTTTATACAGCCTTATGAGAAATGTCAAGAAAGAAGAGAAAAACAAGTAGCCATCCATCGGGGAAGCAACATAGCCCACATGGAAGAAGCACACTAGTCTGTGTGATGATAAGGTGTTGACAGGAAGAGGTATCAAAAGTTGAAAACAACAACACACAATCCAACAGAAGTGAAGGAGCATGGACACAAAGTGGAGGCCCCAAACCTACTGAAGACAATTGGATAGTCCCTCACAGAAAGGATGCTAAGTTCAGGACAGGTACAGCACTGATGAAACACACAATTGTTCTTTAGTTCTTTAATATTTCTTCCCTTCATGATTATGGTTCTTGCTTAACCTCATTAACCTAGTTAGATATGAGTATGCTCATGTATCTAATTAAGATTCTGTGATACATGAAAGTCAAGATAAATTACCCTTCAGAAACAGTAATGGGAGTAATGATTCCCTGAGGGTGGGGGAATTGGGGGAGGGAGGGGGACTAATGCAAAGATGACTATATAATCCCACTCAATGAGCAGCCATGCATATCTATGGACTAGCAATTAGTCCAATTTGACAAGGCTCTAGGGGAAGAGCAGCAGGAAACTAGAAATGTTGGTTCAGACCTGATGTGAGGGGGAGTTTGTCTTGGCTTACCCTTGGGACCCAATGGAGACATTTACGAAATAGATTGTCCTCTCTACTTTTTTGCTTACGAAGAAATCTGGCAAGTAAAATAGGAAAGAGTCTAGAAGACGCTACAGGAACTGAGACTAATTTGGGGCAGTTTTGACAGTTGAAGTGTAAGGTCATAAAGAAGAGAATAAAAACATAATTCTTCAGCAAAAGAAGGCAGTCAAAGTTTCAAAAAGTACTGTAAATGAAAAATCCACCGGAAAAGGGGACTCATTGGATTCGCAAGTTATGTCTGGGCAAGAAAGGCCACACAAAAATTCTGAAGCAAATGATTGCTGAGAAGGATGTTATAGAAGATTGCCACTGATAAAACTTAGTTGCAAGAGGGAAGTAGCTGGGGTGTGGGGATGGGGAGAAGTCAGCCGAGAATAGGGTTTCTCCATGTCCGTGAAGGAGGGAATGAAAAAGGGAAAAGTACAAGAGCAGCTTCACAGAGCCTTCTAGCCGAAAGGGTAATGACTCCGAGCTTGGAACTCTGAAGTCATATTCTGGAGTTTAATTTTTGGCTCTTCCACTTACTAGCTGTGTGATCATGAGCCATCTAACTGAAACTCTCCAAAGTGCAGTTCTTTCCCTGAAAAATGATCATAATAACCCTGTGAGCTTCTAACACCATGAGGTAAATAGTCGATACTTATTGTAGATGCCATATAAAGTTATACCTTTACCGGAGTAAAATTAAAGGAGCCCTGATGTCACAGTGGTTAAGCACTTACAAAATTAATAACAAAATTCTTAGTGGTTTGATCCCACCAGGTAGGACTCATGAGAAAGTAGTGACAGTCTTCTTTCATAAGGATGTACCCTCTTGGAAAATCCACAGGGAAGCAACAAAGCCCACATGGAAGTAGCACATCAGCCTATGTGATGATGAGCTGTCTTCTTCTTCCTACATGGCACTACGAGTTAGAATTCATTCAAAGGCAATGGAATAAAATTGAATGGATATGTTCTTGATAGAGAGTAGGAGGGATCTAACATAAAAAAGTCTTGATGTCATAGGTTCTAGGCACTACTAAGCACAAGGTCAGCAGTTCGAAACCACCAGTCATTCCTCAGGAGAAAGATGAGGTTTTCTACTCCTACAAAGAATTATAGTCTTGGTAACCCAAAAGAGCAGTCCTACCTGATCCTGTAGTGCTAGTATGAGTTGAAATGGACTCAATGGTAGAAACATAAATGAAGTCAAGAGAGAGAGAGAGAGAGAGAGAGAGAGAGAGAGAGAAACACACACATACAGAGGTTACCATATAATGAATTCTGACTCACGGCAACCCCCTGTGTGTCATGTAGAATTCTGGTCCAAAAACTTTTCTTTTCTTCTTTCTATTTATTTTTGTTTGTTTGTTTTTGCTCCATAAGTTTTTCAATGATTGATTCCAACCACCCAACTCTCTCTCTTCCCCTTGGAAAAGCAGTTTTCCAGGCTTCGGGTAGATCAGAATTACCACATATTCAGTTAGCTGTGTCTAGGGCACTCGTTTTCTGTGCCATCAAAAGACTACAAATTGAAATGAACAGTCATTAATTGATTGATTTGACGAAAACATATTGAGGGTTTACTATATGTCATGGGCTATCTGGCACACAAAGAGATCAAAGCAGATGATATAACTTCATAGAGATTATTTTTAATACTACAGTTAATAAATAATCAAAAAATAAATGCAGCAATGCAGTAAGTGTGAATAACAAAAAAGGAGCAGAGTAAGAGTTAACAGTGATAAAAGATGCTGTGCCAATGTGATGGTCTGGGAAGATCTCTTTGTGGGGAATAATCTGAACACAGATCTCAATGAAGCGAGAGAGAAACCATGTGACTATCCAGGAACATAGTCTTGCAGGCAAAGAGAACAGTCAGGACAAGGTACTGCATGGGAGATTGTGCATATCATCCAAGAAACAGAAAGAGTCTTCCTGGCTGAAATGGAAAGAAATAGCAGCAGGAGACTAGATGAGAACTGCAGTCATGAATTTCAGTGAACTCTTTTATTGAGCTGAATTACTTTTTAATTCACTGGAAGAAAGACATATCAAAATAACAAAATGAAACACAGGTGGGTTAGTAGAGCTGATAAAAAAAGAAAGGTAATTGTTTTATGAATGCTTTTCTTGAACATTTAGGAAGCAAGATGAGGAAAGAGAGAAGTATATATTAGAGATATACAATAATGAATATATAAGAAGCATCTTATAAAGCGAGACAAGTGATGGGACAGTGGCATTTCCAGATAGGTGAGTATTCATTATAGGTTTCTGGTCATAAGTATCCAGTGAGCAGCATGATTTTATTTTCCGATAGACGCATAGGATTATAATGGTCTTCGGTCAGAGTCAATAGCAAAGCTGATATAATCAAAGTTCAGATTTATTCTGATAAGTACAGAAAGGAGACCTAGGAAGATGAAAATATTTGCAAAAGATTGAATATAATAACTGAGTTGAGATTCTAAGTATGAAAGAAAGTGAGGGCATGGATAGAGAGAATGTCAATGGAAAGGTGACAGAATTAATTGACTACTGATCTTGGTGGGACTGATGAGGCAATATTGGTAAGGGCTCAGTAAATATGAGCAGGATATATAAAAAGTTGTGGAAAGATGATAGAAACAAATGCTTCCTGTTGTTTTTCAGTGTCACCGGGCCGGTTCTGACTCACAGTGACTCTGTACACAACAGAATCAAACACCAGCCCATTTACTACCATCCACACATTGCTTCTATTGGAGCCCATTGTGGTTCTCAGGGTGTCACTCCATCTCTTGCAAAGCCTTCCTTTTTGTCAATGACCTTCCACTTCACCAAGCATGAGGTTCTCCTTCAGGTACCCCTCTCTCTGACAATATATCCAATATACATGAGACAAAACCTCTCTATCATTTTCTTAAGACAGTGTGGCTGATCAGCTTCAAAACAGGTGGTTTTGTTCTTTTGGTAGTTCATGGTACTTTCAATATTCTTTGCTGACACCTTAGCTCAATTTTCCATTCAGTTTCCATATTCAACATTCAATTTTCAGCTTGAAAATTGGCAACTGAAAAACCCCAGGGGTTGAGTCAGCCACACCTAAGTCCTCAAAGTAATATCCTGGCGTTCCTACACAGTCTTGTGCAGCAGATTTGTCAAAAGCAATGCATCATTTGATCTCTTGGTCATTGCTCCCATGAGCATTGATTATGGACCCAAGCAAAGTGAACTCCCTTACAGCTTCAATCTCCCCATATTTATCTTGGGGAACTACTGCTTTGGTTGTCAAGGTTGCTATCCTTGCTTTTCATCAGCCAGTGTTTGACATCCTCCAGGTGTTCAGCAACCAAGATTGTGACACCTGCCTATCACAGGTTGCTAATAAGTCTTCCTCCTACCCTGACATCATGTTCTTCTTCATATAATCCAGGTCCTCTGATGACTTGCTTTGCATACAGATTGAAAATGCATGGTGAGAGGATACCACCCTGATGCATTTTTCCTGATTTTGAACCATGCAGTATTCCCTTGTTCTGTGCACACAACAAAACAGATGACAGATACTGTCATTTCATGAAGAGCACCATTACTTTGTGTAGTGTGTGATATGGATTTGATGAAATAAGGTGATAAAGAGCTAGTATCATTGATGGTAACATAAAAGAATTTAGAGTCCAGGAGCCTGGATGGATTAGCTACATGGGTACTGCAATTTGCAAGATTGATTATAGAGGTAATTTGAAAGACAATGATCCCCCAAATGCTAATATCTCCACTGATAGAACAATGACCCAAAGGAGGGTTACTATGCGGGTAAGGGATATACTTGCTTCAAGATAATTTTTTCAATGAAAACATTACACCTAACAAAAAAAGGGGGGGATGGCAATTGAACAAAATCAAGCACACCAAGAAAAAAATCTTGTTCTTTCACATCAGTTCATATCAGAGTAGAACTTTCCCTATGGGTCTCTGAGGGTGTAAATCTTTAAGGGAATTGAAAGCCTCATCTTTCTTCCATGGAAGAGTGGAGAGTGCCAACCACTGATCTCGGGGTTAATCATGCAAGAGTAACCCACTAGGCTGCCAGGAATCCTCCTAGATTATTTTAATCACAGTTATCTTTACCAATAACCTTATAAAGAGTCATATTTTGGGATAATTTTAGAAATAGGAAGCATATACACTGCAATTCCCTCCTTCATTAGGTCACCGGTTTTCACTCACCAGGATTATTGGACTGGGCATCCATGGGAATCATGAGTTTGGCCCGGGTGGCTCGGCGGGCAGCCAGGGACCTCTCCAGAGTGGACATGGAGCTTCCTGCTTCCTCGGTGTCTTGACCTGAAGAATACAGGAAAACAGACAAATAGAAGTTACATCTCCTTTAATGATGCAACCCTTTTTCCCGAAGTAGGCACTAGCCTAGGTTTATAATATGACGGTTGTTTCTAAAACCACTAACTTTCATGCTACCCAAATACCAAATTTTAACTGTACAAGGATGGACTCAAACATATACGCGGTTGTGAGAACAGTGCAAGTTGGGATCATGTTTCATTCTGTTGTGCACACGGGGTGAATCAGAGTTGGAAAAGACTCAGCAACACTGAACAACAGTACACACAAGGAGAATTGGCCCAGAAAGAACCAAGATTTATATTGTGATGCTTTTAGTTTTTATATATGCACATATAAAAGATCAATCAAAAAGCATTGCTTTAAAATCATAAACTTGTATTTTAAAAGAGAAGTCAACGTGTATAGCTACTCTTTCTCAATATATCCTCCATCGAGGTCTACATACTTGTTAGTGTTTCCTTCTCTCTAACCCTTCGCAAGAATTATAAACTCTTTGATTTTCACAACCCAGAAATCCAAAGCCAATGTTATCAGTTGAATGTCACTCCTCCCCTCCCCTCACTACCATCGAGTCCATGCTGACTCATAGTGACACTACAGGACAGGATAGACCTGCCTCTGTGGACTTCCAAGTATACAACTCCCTATGGGAATAGAAAGCCTCCCATTCCTTCCTTGAGGTGGCTAGTCGTTTCAAACTGATGACCTTGTGGTGAATATCCCAACCAGCTACCACTGTTCCATCCAGCTCCCACCCCTTTCCTCACTCACAGTGACTCCATATAGCATTTCCAAGGCTATAAATCTTTACAATTTATATCCTGTCAAAATGACAATCTTGATATCCTCAAGGGACTCAAATGGTTTTCTACTGAAATGTCCTTGGAGTTTTGAAACTGAAAAGAAATATCA
Source organism: Nesogale talazaci (assembly GCA_004026705.1). Taxonomy (NCBI): domain Eukaryota; kingdom Metazoa; phylum Chordata; class Mammalia; order Afrosoricida; family Tenrecidae; genus Nesogale; species Nesogale talazaci. The sequence goes on along the minus strand of PVJH01000766.1, from coordinate 218,708 downwards.
ACTGTCAAGATTAGAGCTATTGGGTAACTAAGGTAAGTTTTACAAATGAAATTCCCAAGGAACAGCTATAGATAGTATTGAAAAATGAGCAAGTACATTTTTATAATAGAGGGGAAAAAAACCTTGTGTATCTTTTCTGGTCTTTTTATCACCATTAAGTTTTCTATTTTCTTAAAACTCCATAATAGGCCTCCATAATTGCCCTGATCCTTTGAGAGAATCTAGACTATGCCCTTTGGAATCCCCAAAAGCAGTCAACATACCCTTCTGAGTCTAGCTCTCTGGTTGGGATTCAATTAGCCCCCTCGTCTCATTGGAAGCCACTGCTTTTTTTAAGGCATCATTAAAAGATTAAGACAAAGGTATTGCTACCTTTGTTGGCTACCATCTCCTGACAGCAGAGACATATTTAAATGTGTTTTGTTTGGAATGAATCCATGCATGGATGAACTGGAGTTCAGGTATCAATACTTTTTATCTTCAGATGTGAAAACGGGAGGCTATATGTTAAGAGATTGATTATTTTCATTATTTTCAAAATGACATTATATTGTACAAGATGGATATCTTTCCTGTCAATAAATAAGTCAGAAATATAATTTTAGTGACTACTATATTTTACTGAGTGAAGTTTCCACACTTTATGCAAGCAATGCTTTATGCCCAAAGACATTAGTTATTATTAGAAAACAATGAGAAATGAGATACATGATTTAAAAATAAAATGGCCATGTTTATATATGTCTTGGATATGAAGGGTCGGAAAGAACAAGGGAAAGAATAAATAATTTCTAAATTCTAGAGAGAAAAATGCCCTTTTGTCAATGCAGCTAAAGCACAAAGCAATTCTAATTTCCATAGCTAAAGTACAAATACCAAAAATTAATATCTAGTTTTATCCAAATAGCCAATTTCATGGGCAGAGAACAAACACTTGTATAAAAGTACTATGCAAATTAATTGAAATTGGATCAATAAAGCATGCATTTAAGAATCAGATTGATTTTTAAGTCCTGGCGAGCTGAAAGTAGCTCGGAAATCTTGGACATGTTATTTTACTTCTACTTGCTTTATTTATAATTTGGAAATGATCATAGACTCTACCTCAAAGTATTTCAAGAGGATTATGTGACATAATGGAAAGCTTCTATAAAAGAATGTAGCATATATCATGTTAGCTATTGTCTACTAGGTCTCAAAAACTCCAGCAAGAGGATTGTCTGTCAAAGACTTTCTTCTTTCAGCTTGAGGAGCAAAAAGTACACTGCACATACAGGGAAATGAGCAGAATTTGGAATGCTTGCAGGAGGAAATAGAAACATTTCGCAGGGAGCATCCAAAGAAATCCTTCAGGTTCAACAATTGACTAGAAGGGCTTCTGGAATTTCGCATAATTGTTATGATTATACTACATTACCACAAAAGAGTAAAGATTAAGATTAACAATAGACAAATGAGCATAAGACGGAGTCCACCTGGGCACAAATTTCCCATTGCCCTCTCCCAGTGGAGTCATACAAGAAATAGGGCAAAATGTGACAACACATAGATAAAAATACCAAGCCAGTGTCCAAGGCTTTTATTGGAGGTCAGTCATTTAAGTCTGACGCACCACTTGTGAGGCTAGCCTTCAATGTTCAGTACTGTCAGAGGCCAAATTAAAACCACATGGTTTAAGGCCTTCACATTGCTATTGTAGACTATGTGGTGTGGTACAAGGTCCCCCGATAATAAAAGAAACTCTTATCTGGCAGAATATGCTCAAAGCAAAAGGTGAATCCAGGATGCTGGCAAGGACCACATCTTTCTTTGGGATATGTAGGGTTTGGACAACTCAGACTTGATGAGTTAATCATTAGTGCATAGTGCTATTTTCCTTGTTACTATAGGAATGGCAAGTAGACTGAATACATACACACAGACATAAACATAAACCCTAACATCCTCAAGAAAACAATCTTCATGTGAGCTGATGTTTCCTCCCAATCTCATTTGTTAAACAGAACAAAAGAAAGGAACTCTGTTGTAATCACTGTGCTACCAACCTCCTGGAGGACAATTCACACTTGAGGAGAAAGTGTGGAGCTGAACCCCATAAAGATCAACAGTCTTGGAAATCCTATATTAGATCATGATGAGTCAGAATTGCTTCCTGGTGTAAATTTGGGATTGGGGGTAACACATATTAAAACATGCTAGAATTGGTCTTGGTACATTCAATGTCATCTTGGTTAATAAAAGATGGAGGGAAAAGGAATAAATGGGAAACTAGCAGTGATAGGCAAAAAGAAATGTTTGAAAGTCGAGAGGTAATCCCCTCCCATCCCCTGAGTGGCTGGAGTGGCTCTCGTCTTCCAGGTGTTCCACGGAGGGCAGCATTTGAAGGGAACCACCTGTATAAGATATTCTGCAAAAGAGTTTTGTGTTTTATTCTTTCTCAGTGGAAATCTGTATTGTCAGTGGGTTTGCTATCCTGTCCTGTGCTTACATAAACCCAAGGATCTGTAATAGATCAGAGCAAGGCTGAGGGAGAGAGGGCCTATGGTAGGATCAATGCTCTCTCACCATTGGGTTGGCCAAAATGAATGAGCTTCTTGTGCGTCAAGTCACTTGACCCTCAAGAGTTCTGTTTCTGGGATACACCTAAGCTATTCACATTGGATTCTTGAGGTTGACCAGCAGAACTGAGTCTGGTGGGAGGGAGTTACACCCTGACGTGATGATACACATCAAAGAACTAGGAAGTGGAAGAATCAGCAAGGAGGATTGATCAGCATGTAGAAGAGGTGTCTCTGAAATAAACTACTCCCCTTCTGTTTCCCGTTTCCCTTCCTCTACTCCCCCTGTTTCACTCCATAGTGCTGGGGGCGGGGGGTATAAAGACAAAACTCTGACCTCAGTCTCCAGTGTCATAAATCTAGCCCAGACATTGTAGAAGGAGTATCTTTTATTTAAATTTTGGAGTGCAGTTTTCAGAGGAGTAGACTACTATTTAATAACTGCAAGTGACAGGAAAGTTTAAAAACAGCCTGAAATATTATATAAGAGCTAGACAAGAAATGATCAATAATTCATGATTGAAAATTTTGTAATTGAATTTCTTGTTTATACACTGCAGAACTGAGGAAGTTCAGCAAATAAGTTACACATTCAGATTGCCAAAAGAGTTTAACTTGGGGTGTGGGAAGTTGCTGATGAAAGTATTTGATGCATTACTCTACAACTCAGAGTTCTTTAGACTATATGAGGACCCAGGAAATTAAAGGACAGTGCAAACACTTTCTAGAATTCTCAGTTCTTTCTGGACACAGAGTTTTCTACCCCAAGCCGTTCTAAAGTAGGCTTTCTTGTTACTCGAAAAGAGAGCCTTCAGATAGACTACATCACATTAGACTGTCAATCATAATGTGTGATTACATAGGGATAGCTGATGATTGCCATGGTAATCAAGGCCAGAGTAATATAATAATCACTTTTTCTACTTCAAGATCCTTGATCTGATTTTTGAAAGCAAGGAGTTGACAGTAAATTCAGAGTCAACTTCAAATTATCTCCAGAGATTGAGATAATTCTCTAGAAAATAGAGAACAAAAAAAATCCAGATGATTTTCAGTGGTATTATCTTTATAAAACTGGTTCAAGAGTCCATGAAAAGCAGTCAATGCATTTTGAATTCATATTTCATTATCTTCCAACTGTATCACCTCTTATCTCTTAGAACTTTCAAGAAGCTTTAAACTTATAAAAAGCAGACGATGGCCTTTATGGAGAAGAAAGATGTGTACTGATGCCTTATTCTATATCATTTGACTTTATTGCACTTTACAGATACTATAATTTTTACAAAGTGAATGCTTGCACCAACCCAGCATCAAACAAGTCTATAGGTACCATTTCCTCAATAACATGTGCTCATTTTGTGTTCTATGTTACATTTTGGTCATTATCATGACATTTCAAACTGTCCCACAGTGTTATTACACACTTTATAGATTACAGTATAATGTGAATATAACTTTGTGTGCTTTGTGGAAGCAAAACCATTGCGTGACTTATGTTATGAAGATACTTTATTGCTGTAGTCTAGAATGAAACCTACTTCCTTACTAAATCATGTCCATGCAATTGATTAATCAAATAAATTTCTATCAGATTCATATAGCTATTGATAAACAAATATCCCCTTAACTATCTGTCCTTGAGATGATGGAAGTTTATGGTGAGCCCAGGAGTATAAGCTAGAGTGGAACTATGCACCCTCAACTTCAAAGACTGTGAATCTTCTTGTAGCAGGTTTCCAGCCTTTTCTCCAAAGAAGCCTCTAGACTGGAAGGATCTGAACTGCAGTCACAGCAACATGCTAAGCTGCTTATACAAGCTTCTCAAAGACTCACTGCCTCTGAGTCGATTCCAGCTCATAGGACAGGGAGCGCTATTGGTGCGGGCATCTAAGACTGTAATTATCTGCAGGAGTGGAAAGTCTCATCTTTTATCCTATGAGTGGCTGCTGGTTGCAAACTACTGACCTGTAATTGGCAGCCAGGGCCCTGGTTGTGATTGCTTTCAACTCCTAGTGGCCCTTTCAGAGAGACTAGAACTGCTCCAACGGTTTTCTTAAGGTGGAAATCTTTATTGAAGCAGATGTGCCAACGTCTTCTCTGGTAGAGCTGCCTGGTGGCTTCAAGCCACAACCTCCACATTAGCAATATTTCTTTCCTCCTTAAAATCATTTTATGGGGGCTCATACAATGCTTCTCACAATCTACACCTCCATCCATTGTAAGTCAAGCACATCTATACATTTGTTGCCCTTAACATTCTCAAAACATTTGCTTTCAACTTGAGCCCTTGGTATGAGCTCCTCATTTTCTCCACTCCCTCCCCGCTTCCCCCTCCCTCATGAGCCCTTGATAATTTATAAATTATTATTATAATTTTGTCATATCTTACACTGGCTGAATGTCTTCCTTCACCCACTTCCCTGCTGCCCGTACTGGGGGAAGAAGGTTATATGTAGAACCTTATAATCGGTATTTCTTAACCATGGTGCCACCAGAATGCTTTACGTGGCCCTCGATAACCTACACATTCACGTGCTGGCTCCTTCCACCAGCATGAGAAAGAGAAAACATCCTTAAGAAATTCCGCATGGCTCATGTTCCCTGACCCCAGCGACCGAGCAGTACCTGAGTGAGAGGTGCTTTTGCTCCCCAGCTGGGTTTCAGACTGGCTGTGGCTGACAGGCGTGAGGTCTTGGCAGCTTTGCATGGGGGAGTCTCCTCCTGTGTGGTCAGTGCCCGACGGCTTCTCAATATTTTTCATCTCCATTTCTTCATGGTGGATCCAAAGATCCGGGGGCCGGAGGTCTTTCTGGCTGCCCTTCCTTTTGCCCACACTGTGCGTGGCCCGTTTCCTATGGAACAAAGTTAGAAGGCAGATGTGAAAGGCTCTCCCCAAGGTCCCTGCCTTCTCCTTCCCAGTCACTGAAAGAGGGAAGCAGGGCTGGAAACAAAAGGACTCCCAGGAGGACCCCCGTGGAACCCAGGAATTGGCAGACACGTCTTGGCTGCCATTCCTCTTCTCCCTGGAGCTCCCCCACATTGTGTGGGATGTGATGCTGAGTCCCAGGGGGCCCTGAAGGCCTGCCAGAGCACTTCAGGCTCCATTCTCCCTGGCGCGGATTTGCACAAGGTGACAATGGGTGAGATGGAGCCATATGCCAATCTGTGGAGCTAGGCATAAGGTACCTGACGGCAACATCTGTTTAGGAGATAAATGGAGGAGTTGCTTTCAAAGGGCACACAGAAATAAAAAAGCCAGAATCGGTGCCAACAGCCCAGATCGCGGCTTAGAGTAGTCTATTCCTCAGCTGGATGGATGATTCAGTGTACAATTGGGAAACTTCCGATTTGAAAACAAAAGCCACATGAGGACATGCGTAGGAGAATAAAACCCTTTTGCCTTGGAGTCCATCCCGTCTGGATTTAAATAAAAGGAGCCCCATCTTTTGAAAGAGAAATTTAGAGACATGCTTCCCTGGCTTCCTCCTGAAGTATTTAACTAAAGTTCTTTCAATTTTCTTCTTAAGAATTCATGAGGTTCAAAGATTCCCAACTCAACAAAGACAATGCTCAGGTGAAGCCAAAGCTACAGCAGAGGCCCAGGACCGTGGTCCTCAGCCAATTGCAGGTCTCGTCTGTTTTTGTAAATGAAGTTTTTCTGGAACACAGACAAGTCCTGTCACTGCCGCCCCAAGAGTTAAGTAGCTGAGACAAGGAAAATCATGTCCCCCAAAGTCTACAAGAAATACATGGGAGTTAATGGTTTTCAGTAGTTTTCTACTGTTTTGTAACTGTGAATCCCTATTGGAAGCTTTTACTTTGCTTAAAATAAGGTCTCTGAATCTCATCTTGGGCATCCAGAGAAGCAGCACTTTCACTGCTCCTTCACAGTGGAGGCTCTATGATGATGTCTCTGAAGGCCTTTTTCTGGTGGCCAGCATGTTCCAATGACCTACTCTCCTGGAAAAGACTTTGTAAACTCCAAAAGGTCACTGAACAGGACTTCGAACTGCCAACCACTGAACCAGAATCTTCACACATATTAGCAAGTAAAGAAATGTTTCGTGGTGCAATTTACTGAATTTTTCTCAATATATTTGTGGGGCGTGGGGGGTGTTCTTTCTTAAAGCAAGATTGTGAAGATAAGAAACACAATCTCACACTGTCTGGATCCCTTATAATTCCAAAGAGAAATGACCCAGTGTTTTCTGCTTTAACATTTTCCTAAACATGACCTGCCCTTTGCTGGCCTGCTGGCAGAAATCCCATGCCGTTGTTAGAAAATGGATGAAGATGACTCAGGGTCATATCCCTGTGTGGGAGTTATGAGTCATGGTCCATTTATGTCCCTTCACCTGCCCTCGGGATACTGATTAATTTTGGTCATTTACCCTTTGTGACCCAGAATAATTTCTTATCATTCTCCAATGTGGTGGTTTCCTCCTCTTACCACTCTTTCTGACAAATAAGAAGAATGGCCACTCCCAGGCCCCTGTGATTGCTTACAAAGAGAGAAGGACAATCATCAAAGGTAGGACAGCAAAGTTAGAGATTCCAGGAGGTCTCCAGAATGAAAAGACTTCATCATCAAGAAATCTGTCGATGCCTTTTTGGAATTAGTAATACATAGGGAATCCGGGTTTCTCTCTGCAAGCTTAGTCATTCACTCATTCATTGAAGTGGAACTCTTATCGATGGAGCACACAGCTACGTCCGTGGCTGCTACCTGGAAGATTGGAGGGTGAGGTCCCTGCCCCCTGTCCAGGCATCTCCAGAGAGAGGTGAGGGATATCCTGCTGGAAGATTCAGTTTTTGGAACCAGGAGAGAGCACAGTTTCACATTCACCACAATGGAGTGAGTCACTCGATCCAGAGCAAACGGAAAGAACGGACCTCCATTGCACACATCCCTAGGAGTCTTCTATGAAAACCATTTTTCCCCTAAACTTGGATTAAGGTAAACCTTTTATTATGGCATAATTTGTAACTTACTTCTGCTAAAAAGTTCACATTCCTGATACAATTCTTAACCATTTTTTCAGAAGGGTTTTGATCAGAAAAAGGCTTCATTTGACAGTCTTCCCTAAATCTAAAGATTTCTCAACAGACTTTTTCTCCTTTTTTTTGAGACAAGATGTCAATGGCCCTAACCATTTTTGTTCTCCATAATGTCTTTTATCAAGAGAGGAATCTTTGGCTTGGAAAAGTGCCTCCCCCTACCACCACCCTCTTCACCTTCTTCATAGCAGGTTAGTAATAAAACTGACAAGTGCTCATAACTAAATTGTCTGACATTTGCTTAAAAACTTGTAGGAACAGCTGTCCTTTACCTAACCTTCTATCCATCTGGCAGATTGGCTGCAGCCCAGTGTGACCCACGCCTCTTCTGTCATATCTTTGGAAGTTCCCCAACTCTCTACACTTGCTCTTTGCTCAGAAGGTGGACATCAGAGCAGCAGGTCCACATCAGGCTCCGGGCTTTATGTGCACACTCAGAAACACTTTGCTCTGCAGTCCTCCACTGAGGCTTATTCTCCCAAAAACAGGGTGCTGGTGCATTATTTACTTCTGTTTGATTCAATTCAAAAGTAGTTTTTCTGTTAGCTACTGCAATTTCACATGTTGAATTCCTTCCCATAGAGCCCTCATTTTCTCACAGGTAAGTTCTTTTTTTTTTTTTTTGCTTCCCAAAATAGCTTAAGGATAAGAATGCCTCTTCCTACCCCCTGCACTTCCTCTTTACTGAAAAAAACAAGGGATTCACCAAGTCTCTCTGCGGTCTTCTTTTCTGCTAAATCACAGCAAAGCTTTCCTGATATGATTAGGTAGCATTGTTTTTATTTTCTTACTTATTCATCACTTTCACCCAGAGTGACTTCACAATTTTGTCTTTACCCTTGGACAGTTCTTGATATTTTCCTTCAATCTTTTCTCCTTCAGAAAGCTATTCTGGCCATTTTAGACAAGTGTGATCTTAGAATACTTTAATCCTTTCCCAAATTTCCTTGATACCATTCATTTGTCTTTTTGTCTTGTTTTATCCCACTGTCTAGTTGATCCGTGTGGTTGATTGAACTCTCACCCATGATATACAAGCAAGTGCTATTTCTTAGACTTCTCTATGAGGGTTCATTGTTATGCATTTATTTATATACAGGCCACCAGTGGATTATAAAACACTCATTGTTATATCTCTGTTTACCTTGAATCTGTCAAAGTTGGAATAGCTAAGCATGGATTTTATGTAAGGTCAGTTGGTCAAATGATTCTCTTACTGTACACATGGTGCATATAGTTTGCTTTTTTATGCCTAAGACATACTAAATAACATTGTCCAGATACACTAAAATTTCTTTTTTTACTAAAATTTCTATAACATATGGTATCAATATGTTTTCATGCCCACTGCAATTTAGGACTTGTTTGTTACCCAAGCCATTGTTAGAACTTTGTGTTTTAATATAGCAGGCTTGCAGGCTTTCCATGGGGTTATTTGATACCTGGGAGTTTGCATAGGAGTTACACTTTCATAACCCAGGAATGCCTACATATGATTATTCACTAATTCATCCATTCTGCAAACATTTATGAAACATTGACCATATGTCAAGAAATGTCCTTAGGGGCTGAGCCCCAGTGGCCTAGTGTTTGAGTGTGGGACTGCGACCCATTGGCTTGGCGGTTCAAATCCAGCAGCAGCTCTCTGGCATCAAGGCTGGGTAGCTCCCATGACCACTAAAGGGCAGTGATGCCCCCCCAAAATAATAATAAAATTAAATAATTTTAAAAAGAACTAGAAAAAAATAAATGTGCTTAGTACTAGAAATACAAAGGTGAAGAACACATCAGATGTATCAGTCTGTTTATTGGCTATTAGGAATTCATACTTGCTGGAGTAAAATGTATCTTCTGTGAACAAAATATGGTAAGGCAGAGCAATATGATGGAGACTAAGTCATGAGAGGTCTTGTCTCTAAATAAAACTTTATTATTACAATTAGAATATGGTGGCAAGTAAGAGGACAATTTTTAGCTCAAGACAGCATTAATCCAATTTGTTCTTTTCTATGCAGATCACAGAGTACATAGTAATTACATGGAATTAAAGATAAGTATTTTCATTTGTAGACTTGGAATTACTTTTTGCAAGGCTTATGACCAATTCATTATTGGCCCACTGCTTCTGATATAGCAGGATACTGTGAGGGGAGTTTCTTCTCTTGCACCTTTTAATGGATGTGATAATTTAGGGTTGTTAGTGGTTTGGCAGTTAAGATCTAGCAACTCCTCATGGGGAGATCTGACATAATAGAATTACTTTATTAATAAACTTGGCTATGAGCAGCCAGTCAATTGAAAGAAAATTTTCTTTGACATGTGGCCTATTTTCAATATAAATAAACATTGTAAAAGAAAGTTTGCTGTGTTTTTGCTGAGTCTGGTTCTGACATTTAGTCCATGAACCTTCCATTCTTTGGATTTATACCAAATTCCTGTCCACTTGGAATTGACAGTGGCTTTTGACCTGACCTATTGACATTGGATTGATTCACCTCTGCAGCGACACACCAGATGTCTTTCTACTGTTCATCAGCCTCTGTTGTAGCTACTCTATTCAGGAGAAGTCTCCAGCCTAACATTTGACCTCTAGATCTGGAACTTGTCTTTTGACAATTGCATGAGCACTGTTCCTATATAAATTTACACACATGCACTTCACTAGCTTTATTTCTACAGGGGATCCAGTCTAAGATCACATATTTGAAATAAGTATAGGCAAGTACTATTATTAATGGCACATTCAATTTATTAAATTGTGCTGACTGGAATTCTATTTTATTACAATAATTTCATGCATTTGTTGTTATACTACAAATCAATAAATTACTGGGCATCCACTATGTGTTTAGCATTATGTGCCATTGGGTTGGGTCTAAATTATAGTGGCCTTATAAAATGCAGAACGAAATACTGCCAGGTCCTGCATCATCCTAACAATCACTGATCTATCTGAGCTTTGATTTTGTGATTTTGTGGCAGCCCATAGTGTCGATTAATTTCATTGAAGGTCTTCCTCTAGTCTTGTTAACTATTTTTTTTCAAGCAGGGTTTCCTTCTTTAGATCTCTTCTGTCAACATATTATATAGAAACAAAAATATCCTCTGGTTTTTTAAGATTTCATCCTTTTACTATTATGGTATTAGTTTCACCTCATTAATTTTGCGAGACCTGCATATGTTCATCTGTATAATTAAGGTCGTTCCGTGAATGAAATCAAAGATAGATAGACCCTTGTGAAATAATGACAATAATTATTCCCTGAGGGTGTGGGAAGAAAGGTGGAGGGGTGTAATGGGAGAACTGATAGCAATGATGACAATATAACTCCACTCAAGAGGAATGAAGTGTAGGTGAATGGATACATTGGATGGTGTAAGATATTATTAAAGGTTCCTCGGGGAGTAGGGTGAGAAGGGAGGAAAAAAAAGGAAGTGACATCAAAGAGTTCAAGACCTAATCGAATTTAGGGTTATTAGAATGTCTGTAAGATCTCCCAAGAAAATGATTTTTAAAAATGCATGTGCAAAGATCTCTCATCACGTTTGGCTGTAGTGATCAAAAAATTGGGCCCCAAATTTTGGTTTTACTTCTACAATACATTCTTCTGAAAGGCTATGGTCTATTCAATTTTGTTCACTATACCATAATCGGAAGGCCTCAATTCTGCTTTAGTTTTCCTTATTCATTTTGGAGTGCTCATAGCAGTCTGGGCTAAGCACAACTTAATTTTCTAATTGACATATTTTATTTTAAAGAAGTTTTATGCAATTTTCCCCAAATGCAGTATGCCATTTGATTCTTGCCTATTGCTTCCTTGAGGGTTGATTATAGATTCAAGTAAAATAAAATGCTTGAGAACTGCAAACTTTTATCCACTTATCATGGTGTTGCTTATTTGACCAATTGTGAGGGTATTCATTTTGCTGATGCTAATGTGTGATTCATCAGGGTCCCTGGTGGTGCAGGGTTACGTGCTGGGCTGTGAAGGGAAAGGTTTGAAATCACATGTTCCTCACCAGGAGCAAGAGTTTTCTACTGTCCTGTGTAGTTACAGTCCCAGATACGCAGAGGGTCACGAGGAGTTAGGATCCACTGAGTAGCTCTGTCTCTTGTCTTCTTTTGAAGTGTAGTCCGGACTGAAGGTGGTAGTCCTTCATTATTAGCAGTGAGGGCTTGAAATTTTCTTCAAGCTCAGCAAATAATGGTTGTATCACTGCATATCACAGACAATCAATGGGTCTTCCCCCAGTTCTAATATCATCCACAGAACAGCTTCTTGAATTTTTGGCTCAGTGCACAGACTGAATAAGAACAGTAAAAGGATAGAAACTTGATACATATATTTCTTGATTTTTAAATGACATGGTATTTTTCTGCTCTGTCAAAATGACTGCTTGCCATTACATTAAGCACAATTGGCTCCTAACCTGTTGTTGCTTATAGGAGATTGAAAATTGAAGAGTTCTGTAATAATTATAATGGTCAGCTAGGGGTGTGCACAAGATCTGAGTGTGTAATAAAACAGTCAACACACTCAGAGGTATATGAAGGTTTTAAGTTGACGTAGTTGATGCCTACTCATGCTAAATAGTTTCATATGTATCAGCAATTTATGCTCCATAAGGTTTTTCAATAGATCAAGATTTTCTTCCAAGGAACCCATGAGTGGACTCAAACCAACAACCCTTTAATTAGAAGCTTCACTAGAACTTAAATTCTAAGCATGTCCGTTTGCATAAGGTTTTGAATGACAGTTTTTCTCTGCCATCCAGTTGATATTTCAAGACATACATCTTACATATATTATGCATGAATAAATTCTAAATCCTCACAATGCCTGATTTGTATTCTAGCAAGGAAATGTTATTACTTTAATAACATAAAGTAAGTAAAACAACCCATAAATAAAAAGCAATTTAAGCTTTCATGAAATCTTACGTTTCTCTGTTATTGCATGCTATTGCAGTCTTGGTGTGCTCAGTGTCATTGAGCAAATTCTGTATCATAGAAACCCTACATGGAGACAAAGCACAGCTCCATCCGATGCAGCCCGACAGTCGCCGCTGTGTTTGAGTCAGTGATTGTAGCTACTGGTCCGTCTGCTTGTGGAGGGTCTCCTTCTTTGTCACTGACTCCTTCACCAGGCAGCAGGGCTCTCTCCAGGGACGGCTTCCTTCTGGTGATATGTCTAAAGTGTGTGACAAGGAGTCTTGCCAGCCCATTTCTAAGAATATTCCAAGTGTATTTTTCCAAGGCAGATTTGCTTCTCTTATGGCAATTCTTGGTAGATTTAATATTTTTACCAGCACCATTTAAAGGCATCAAGTTTCCTTCAGTTAGATGTCTATATTTATTATCCATCTTTCACAGCTTGTGGGTGTGAACTCTAGACAGTGTAGTTAGTAGCAATAACATGTAATAACCCATTATGTGTTTTATGTATAAATATTTGTATATGTCACATAAAGATAGATATTCACATACACACAATCACACACATAAATTTGTCAATTGTCTACTTATGAATGTGTGTATGTATAAAATAAAATAGAAAGGTGAATATATAAATAGGTTTTTACTCTACAGAGAAGTTTTTAAATGGTCATATGTATAATGTATTATAGGTATATACAGTTCTCCTCTGCAACACTATTTACAGGCAGAGCTGTGTTTAAGCACTTGATTGTTAACCACAAAGACTGATAGTTAAATTCATTAGCTACGCTCCAGGAGACAGTGCATCAGTTTGCTTCTGTAAAGATGACTACCTTGGGATTTGTCTGGGGTAGTTCTGTTGTGTCCTGTAGGGTCTCTATGCATTCAAATTGATTTAACAGTCATCTTTGCTTAGTCAATTCATATCTGCATATGAATTGAACTTCAAAATGTACTGAAGTAAACAATAATGAATTTTTTGAAGCGATATGTATGAATCATCCCAACCCATGACAATTCCTGAGCAGGGCTGTTGAGTGTTGACCTGGTTGTGGCATGCCAACCATATAGCTTCATCCTTCTTTCACAGAGAGGCTGTGGGTTTCAGCCACCAACTTTGGAGTTATTAATCCCACTCTTACCCAGCAGTAATACGAGTACTCAAAATAGGTCTTAGAATCAAATGTATAGATGGCAATTTGCAGATATTACTAAAACTGCCTTCATAAAAGTATCTTCAATGCATTTGGATATTGGATGTCTCCTGTAAAAAACAAATAAAACTCTACATTCTCTCTCAGTCTCAGACAAAGAGCTATTGAAGAAGCCCATGGATATGCTTCCGACTTTGAATTATTAATGACATTAAACCACAGTTTTCTGAGCCTTGTAGAGGACATTTTTTTTTTCTGTTTCAGATTAGAATTGATTTTACTTGTACCTGAATTACTCACTTTATTCTAAAGAGTTCAGTGGTGATGGTGAGTGTGGAAAGGGAGAAGATCTTAGGAAGTGGAGAAAAATAAACAAAATGTCAGATATAGCTTTAACCTTTTAAAAAAAAACTTTCTTTTTGCTAACAGATACAAAGAGACTACTATAAATGCTACTATATCTGTCTCTAAAGAAAACAACATGAAACAAAATGCGTGAAAGCACGCCAAGTAAGTATTTCGAAATCTTTTGAGATTTGGAAGGGAGGGACAAAAGTGGCAAGAGTCCCAGACTTATAAGTGAATGTCTCTGGAGTTTTCAGTCGTGCATAGAAACCCTTTTGCTTTCATTCATTCCTGAATTCCCCAAACAAGTTGCACCCTGGGCTCAACTTTCCCTACCCTAACCAAATGCAACGTTCAGGTGCTCACTAAAGTGCTGAGGGTTGGGTTAAAGGCCATTTTAGAATTTCTCAAAATTAGACCCACTCCCACTTGGCTCACGCCTCCAGCCTGTCTTCAGGGGAAACTACCATGTCCAGAAATCGAGTTCCAGCGTCAGTAAGACTCTCATGCATTGTCATTAGGCTTGAAGTTAAATGAGTGTGCCAGAGATGGTTTGGTTAATTAAATTTAGTTGATTGAAAGTACTGATATTCATAACCAATGAGGAGCTAGGCAATTTGGTTTCGGTGCCCTCTTCACTCCTTCTCAGATCTACTCTAAGGAAAGTCTAATCTCTTGATGCACCACCACTATAGGTGTCCTGATTCCCTTACCTGGGAATACTGGGTAAGGAGAGGGTTCAGTGTCATAGCCAATGACAGTTCTGTTTCTGCAGTGCCTTACTCAGTGCCCTGGAGCTTGAAAGCTATCTCGGTGATTATGACCTTCACTTGGCACTGTTGAGCTCATTCTATCAGATTTCTTGTTTGAGCACAATAGATCAGACCATCAGCCATCCTCCATATCAAAATACTTCAGTCTCCTAAAGGTAGCGGACACAAGGTTCACCCTGCAGTAGCAATAAATTAAAAACACCGACCAAATCTCCTCTCTTTTGGCAATTTCTCCACTATGTCCATCTTTCCCTTGTCCTGTTGTCTAACAAACACCCTGAGGCAGAGTGCTGAGGCAAGCCAAGAGACAAACAAATACAGGTAGAGGAGTGAAAGGAGAGAAACAAGAAAGAGTGAGGTCTTAGCCAGCGAAGAAAGGAAAATGGTTTGCTAGACATTTCTCTAACAATATATGTCATATACAGATTTCAAACCAGCTGCCCATCAGCCCATGCCTCAGGCTGGTAGAGCCTTCACTGGGCTTGGGGCAAAAAAAAAAAATCAAAGTGGAAAACCTAGGATAACCAATCCATTCTGAATGTAAGAGGGCACAGAAAAGAGACCTATCAGGTCCACCTTGTAAAGGACTTGGGGGGGGGGGGGGAGAGAGAGAGAGAGAGAGAATGAGGAAGCGGTGACTGTAGAGTATTTGAACTAGCCATCACCAGGCTCATATCCTGTTTCTGAATAAAAACCACGTTTCTACTGTAAATTTGTTTTGCTGGAGCCTCCTGCTTGGCATGTGCCAGAACAGCAGCTTTTAATTTCTTAGAATTAACCACAAGTTGGATGCTTTGGACTCTTAAGTTTCTGCAATTGTTTTTCCCAATTGCCTCCTCCAAATTTAACAGCCTCCCCGTCCCCCTGTTGTGGGGTAACTGTGTTGTGTCTGATACTCCACATTTAGCCATTTAGCCAACAAACATGGATTATGTGCTTACAGACAGATTTCTGGGGCCAAAGAGATGAATAAATACTATTGAGAAAACATACATCTCCAACCTGATTGCAGAGCAGAATGGGCCATGGAGTCGAGCCCATTCTCCCAGTGTTATTAAAGAACACCTGTCCTTATTCTCCTGGAAGACACTGGTCCTGAGAGATGAAAGCAAATACAGATGCAAAGTGGGTCTCCAGGTGTGTGGGTGGGGGCTGGGGCTCTAAGAACAAACAGGCAGTTTTATTCAGGTTCAGGAGCTGCAGAACCTGCTGTGAATGCAGAAGCACAGAAGGGGGACATGTGCACCACATAACTCAAAAAGAGTCATCGGTGCGAACAATGCACTCTTTCTCTTTGGGAGTCAGCTGCTACCTACTTTCTCTGTTGGGCCGAAGAGCGTCGGGTGCAAATCACGGCCACCACCGCCACCACCAGCACTGTGAGGATGCCGACCGTGACGACGATGATCACAAGCACGTTGCTGTTCTTCTGCGGAGTCACGCTGCCGTGTGGTGGGTGCATCTGCCCAATGGGTGGCTCTGGGGGGAAAGCAGGGGCACAGAGATATGGGTTAGAAAGATGTGGCTCCTCAGTGCTTACCAAGCCCCTCTGGGATTCAGACGCATCCTATTGTGATACCTATACCTATAAGGAGAGGTAAGAACTCAAGAACTTCCCCCCAAAGAAATAAAAGCCAAGGCTCAAAGAAAAAATTGTAAATCCATGTTCATAGCAGTGTTAATTATCATGAACCTTAAATGGAAATGACTCAAATGTTTATCAACTCTGGAAAGGCTAAACAAAAGTGGTAGATCCATGCAATAGAATACCATTCTCAACAGATAAACAAATAAATACTAAAAGAAGTGGTAATGTGGACGAACTTTTGGGACATTAGACTTGTCAAAGAAGCCAAATATGAAAGTCACATATTTTATGAACCTGTACATGTGAATTGTCCAGCATCAGCAAATCTAGAGAGACTGAACTAGATTTCACTCTGGGGAGTGGAAGGTCTGGGTAGCAATAATGAAGGTATTTGATATTTCTTTGGGGACGTTAATGATGTCTTGAAATTTAATGTTCAAGGTGGTTGCCCATCTTTGCCAGTACAACTGGAGGTGTCTGAATTGCAGACTTTTAAAAGTTGGATGTCATAGTAGGTGAACTGTGTCTTAAATTCAAATAAAAATAATAAAAGAGCTAAGCAATTGTATTGAACAATGAGAAGAGGAAGAAGAGGGGTTTGATACTCAGAATTCTGATATGAAAAGATTCAGAGAAGACTGTGGTTTACAAGAACACGCCATTCGAAATACACTATTTGACATCAAACAGATTTATTCCCTTTCTCACAAGGAAGTGTCTCCTAGAAGCACATATAATTCTCAACTCCTGGAGGTGTTAAAAGCAGTCACTGGGTTCCAAACAGTGCCCCAAAGCCTTGCAATAGTTCCAGTGTTGCAATAGTCACTGAGTAGAAAAGATAGAGTAAAAATTAGAAGATGTTTGATAAATCACTTAAGTAAACAAGAAAGACTAATGACACCTTAAATAGCTCCCGTCACACCCCCAGTCAGTGATTCATTAGGAATTCTCTCTTCTCTGTCATGTCTTCCATGACAAGCAACACACGCAAAATAAGTCAATGCTAGCAATTAATTGTTCTCTTAGAAATTATTTTATAATGTAGTGGAGAGACGAGTTTGAATTTTTTCCTTGACCTAATATTGAGTTTTATTTCTGTGAGAGTTTGTATTCATTTCTGTCCCCTGAGGAAAATATGGAGGCTGTGGGAGCCTCAGTGGCTTTGTCCATACAAAGGAAATTACATTGATTGTACACAGTTAATGTCAGCAGGAGAGGGTACGCATGCAAAGCAACCATTTTGGTGCCTGACACAGAACAAGCAGTCACAAGATTATCATATGACTGAAAACTTGACTCTTGAAAAATTAAATCTTGCCTAAATTTTAGTACTTGGACGTCCTCCACTGAAGACTTCCAAACTACAATATTGCTAGGACTCTTTCAAGGTATAGCAGACTCTTCTCACAAGTGCCTGTCATGAACTTGTTCTCGTCTCAAAGTAGGAATGCTATTTGGTCATCACTGCTTTTTAAAAGTAAACACTTTTTTGTTGAGGCATTAATGTTGGAAAGATAAAAAGTGCAACTGCTATAACTTGAATCTCTGGGTAATGAGGTGGGGTGGAGTGGAGAGTTCTCAGAACTTTTAAGAAAGTGCTTACTATAAATGAAAGAAATAAGACTTTCTTGAAGTAATCTTTACATTTACTAGAAAGAAATGGGGTAGGAATGAAAGGTCAGAACTTTTTGTATCATCGTTTTACTTACTATTTTAAAAGTCATTTTTAAAAAGTATCATAATATGCCCTTTCTATGCTTAATAAATTAATATATTCCCAGTTAACCTTTTATATGAGCACTCACAATAGAGATAGTTAGGAGTTGGATGGATTTTTATCAGTGGGGCTTAAATTGAACCACGTAGTTCATCCTGCTGACAAACTTAGTCATACACAGCAGAGCACCTTATGAAGAGTTTAAGAAGCCTGGCAAGAGCAAATTATTCAAATTTCTACTCATTCCTTGCTTTCCACGTAGGAGAACACAGTTTTTCAATTCAAACATAATGACTGAATCCTGCTGCGCATTAGGGAGATGCCACTGAACCATTTGCCTGGGAGAGTTAGTGCTTATGAAGCCTCCGGTGACAAATCCTTCATTCTAGGACTTTATGACTTTCTCCCATCAATTGCCATTAGTTTTAAACTTTGTATCAAAGTCCGTCATTGATTTTTGAATCTCCAGGCAAAAGCAAAATAATCAGAACATCTGCCAGAGAACAGGCAGTAAAGAACGTCATGTGTCTTCAGATTTGGAAACACAGAGTGGGTGTCGATTTTTGAGAACTTCCAGAGTTCACCCATCTGGAGAAGGACCATCAACAACATGCTGAATTCCAAAGGGCCAAGCTGACATTTGCGAACATGAGGGGAAGTCATCTGGTGTCATACACATTTGAAATCTCATTCCATGATTTACTGCCTGCACATTATTAAATCTAGATGTAACTGATCTGTAAAACTAGAATAACTTCCCGCCTTCAGGGCACTGCGATTATTTCATGAGATGATGTGTGAGCTGCGCAGACCATCGGCCCGCATGCAGGATTGGCACTGGATACACATCTTGATGTGGTGCATTATATTTCATCCTTAGGTGATTTTTTCAGTCTGAAGGAAAAATTAAACCAACGGAATGCACCTGTTTCTGGATATCTAGTTTAATCGTGGTTTTATTGTGTATCTGAGTAATCCAGAAAAAAGGTCTATTTCATTAAAACAAGTGAGAAGGAAATCTGATTTTTTAAAATTAAATGAACATTCTGTCCATCTCATGCTGCCGAAGCAAAGTAAAGGTTTCCATCTCCTTTCTGCCAAATTTATTATAAATGTGAATATATTTAATGGAGTCACCTAAGCATGCAGTAAAGATTAGATATTGGCTTAGTGAAACAATATCATTATTTTTATAATACTTTCAAAAACATGTTCCTTCCCACTTTGACCCTTAAAAAATATCTCTGCTGATCAATTGACCAGAGGTGAAAACAAAACAAAAGCAGGTATTGTATCCAGAAGTTCTGGCTCCTATTTGGGGGCTCTTGATTCATTAGCACAAAGAGCCCCCTAGAAATGGCCTAATATCAATAAGCAGGTGGACAACACAAACATTGGAATGACCATTTCACTGCTGAGGAAAGAAACAGAGTAGATGGAAGAATGCAGTTTAGGATGAAATATCTCTACTATAATTGATGTCTTCTTTAATAACATTATTAGAACATTGAGCATGTTGGGCTTCTTGTACAAGGTCAGCAGTTCAAAACCAGCAGCCACTTCATGGGGGTGTGCGGGGGGAGAAGAGTTGACTTTACATTCCCATTTAAGAGTGGCAGTCTCCTAAATTCAGAGGCAATTCTACCCCATGCAATAGGACTACAAGTCAGAATGGAATCAACAGAGAGTTTTGTTTGAAGATCAGCATAGAAGCCCAGGTGGTTACATATGGGGTTACTTATCACAAGGTCAGTAGGTTTGAACACACTACCTGCTTTTTGGAAGAAAGATGGGGTTTTAATTCCAGTCAGTAAGGATTTAGAGGCTTGAAACCCAAAGGGTTCATTCTACTCTACCCATTAGGATTGCACCTGAATTGGCTTAATGGCTCTTAGGTTTGGAGTTTCAAGCTTGACCTATACCTTATGATTTTACTAGCCTTTGCACTCAATCAGAAATTCATATGGAATTGAATGTTTCCGAGCATTTCCCTCTGATCTTAAGTGCTACAGGTCAATAAACTGGAAGAGATCTCAGGAAAATCTCACAAAATGCTACCCAAAGGGACATTTATCAAGGTTATGGGAGTGAAAGGAGTTCCCGGGTCAATTAAATTAGAGAACATGTTTATTTCCTCACATCTCAGAACTTTAAACATGGTAATGTGACCTGTGAATTATCAGGAGGGGCCAGGATGTGATGGTAGAAAATGCATTCAATTATTCTATAAATATGTATTGAAGTGGGGTGATGGTAATATGATGTTGTGGGCAATAGAGGCATGAGCCTTGACCTCATAAAGTTTATGACCAAGTGGAAAAGACAAATACTAAACAAATAATGAAGAAAATACATATAAAATCATTATTATAATTTTCACAAAGGAGAAAGGTAAAAGGGTTCATTTGAAACGTAGCATAAGGTCATTGGGAGAGAATCATTGGAAGAGATAGGTCAAAAAACATCTCATTATGAAAATGGCATTTAAGCACAAATGTGATGTATTTCTGGGACTTATACTCCTTTGCAAGGGCCAGAAGACAGAAAAAGCTCAGAGCAAGAGAGGGGCTGAGAAGCATGCATGTGTCTGAAACCTTGAGAGTACAGTGGAGAAAGATACAAATTGAAGTTGAAAAGAGAGATGGAGTCTGCACCATGAAGAGCTGGGTAGAACACCTTCAGGATTGGAGATTTTATCCTCAATGCAATCACAATCATGGAAGCGTATTCAGCAGGGAAGTAAAGTAGTCTGTTTTAAGAAGAACCCTCTAACTTGTTCGGAGAGATTTTGTGGTAGAAGCAGAGAGCCCAGTTAGTTTCTCTAGGTGAAAGACCAGGAGAGCTTCTGCTGCTATCAATGGTAATTCCCAGGAAGCAAAGTGGACAGTTGTAGAAGACAGATAGTTTGGAAGAAAAGAAACACAAGATTGGTTGGAAATGGGGTGAGAGAGGGAAATAAAAGAAGAATGAGGTTCAGAGATAGGTCTGATGTGAGGGAGAGGGTGAAAGGGTGGGCTCAGGGAGGGGAGCGCAAAAATCAGTTTCTAACAGCAAAAGGTTGAAATCCTGTGATATATTTTGAGAAACTCCTATATTATGGTAGGCATACAGACTTGAGGAGTTGACATTTTGATGGAATTTGAAGTCATGGGAGTAGATGAGATCATTGATCTGAAGAGTGTTGAGAAGGGAAAGAAGCTTTGTTTGGATTACGATTCTTAGACAGGCTCTAGTAGGACAAGAGGAGAGAACCTAGCAAAAGAGAAATGAGTGGTCAAACCAGTGTCTAAAGACTTATTTGATAATGGGCCACTTTTCCCCTCAGAAACTTGTATTATTTGTGCACCTTGGAATGTTGTCAACTACAAAGTATCCCCCTCCCATTTCTCTCAAGGGAAACAGCATTATCTGGAGACAATTTGAGTTATCAAAATTTGGGGTAAGGGCATCGAGCAGCCCAAGATACTACTAAACACCACAAAATGCACAAGAACAATGTCCCACAATGAAGAAAGAGGATTTATGCCTTGATTGAGAAACCCTTAACACTTAACATTTAACTGAACATTTTCTATATTCAGTTGAAAAACTGAAAGTCAATGGGTTCACACAGTACTAATGCAAGGAAACTCAGTTTAGAAGTTGGGGTTTGTAATTATTCTAAGACCCTTGGATCCTTTAGGATAGATAATGAGTGGCTAGGGATATAACCACAGAATCCCATGCCTTTAATTATATAAGTTCAATGCTATCCTGATACAAATACCACCATCCTTCTTTGAAGAATTGGAAAAACTGACGATCAACTTCATAAGGGGAGGAAAGGCGCCCAGGATTAGCAGAGAACTCCTCAAGAACAAGGATAAAGTAGAAGGGCTTGCTCTACCTGACCTTAGCATATATTGTATGGCCACAGTAGTCAAAACAGTGAGGTACTGGTATAATGACATATATCCAGACCAATGAAAAAGAGCTGAAGACCTAGAAATAAAAACATCAGCATACAGGCAACTGATTTTTGATAAGGACCAAAAAAATGTCAAATGGGAAGAAGGTGTCCTCTTCAATAAATGGTGCTGTAAAAAAATGGATATCTACCTGCAGAAAAATGAAGCAAGTCCCTTACCTCATTCCATGTACAAGAATAAACTCACAGTGGATCACAGACCTTGAGGCAAAACCCTAAACAATTAGGGTCATTAGTGAAGGAATTTGGACAAACCTGAGAACCTTGGCATAGGAAATACATAGGCTATCAGAAATAGGGAAGGACACAAATACAGAGGAAACACAAACTGACAAGTGGGATATACTGAAGATAAATCACCTGTGTACATCATAAAAATTTGCCAAGAGAATAATAAGAAAGCCCACCAACTGAGAAAACATTTTTAGCAATGACACATTAGACAAAGGTCTTATTACTAAAATCTACAGTACTTTGCAAATTTACAATAAGAAAAACTAACTGCCCACTGAGAAGGTGGGCAAAAGACATGAACAGTAGTTTCACAAGGAAAGAAATCTGAATGACCAATGGACACATGAGAAAATGTTCCTAGACAGTAGCCATAAAAGAAATGCAAATTAAAAAAACTATGAGATACTACCTAGCACCCTCATTTTTACTATTTTAAATTGACCTTGAACTATTTACAGGTTTTTCTTTTTTGACTATAATTTTTATTTATGTATATATATTTTCTGGATAGCCCAATTCAAAAAATCAGGAAACAACAAGTGTTGGCGGGGCTGTGGTGAGATAGGAACTCTCATCCATTGATGGTGGATCTGTAGGCATGTACAGCCTCTATGGAAATTGTTTTGATGATTTATAAAAGAGATGAAAATTGAGCTAACCATACTACCCAGCAATCCCCTTACAGGACATATACTCAGGCAAGGCAAGAAACTAACCAGGACCAGACATCTGTGCTCCAAAGTTCATTGCAGCACAGTTTACAATTGCAGGGAGTTGGAAACAACCCAAATTTCCAACAACAGACAAATGGATTAAAAAACTGTGGTACATATATACAATGGAATACTATACAGCACTGAAAAAGCAGTGGTGAATGCATGAAGCATATCTCCTCATGGGCAGAACTGGAGGAAATCATGCTAAATGAAGTAAGCCAAGTGCAAAAGGACAAGTACAACATGAGTCTGCTGAGGTAAGCTTTTAAAAAATGCAAAGGGGGCATAGGGAAAGGCTACTTTATATAAAAATTTGTGGAGTGAGGTCCAGATAATAGGGCAGACTTAAACCTGGTGTTCTAGGACGTGAATGTAGGATGACAACATGGGTCAGGGAGCCAGTGGAGGGGTCTGAGAGCCTGACCCCAATCCCAACCATGAGGTCAGCTGCTCCTTCCACCAAAAGAATTTACTTTAGAAGACAGCAATGAAGTTCGGAGCAGAGGGACTTGTCTGACCAAAGCATACAGGAGCAAATGAAGGGGGGTGGGGAGAGAGCGTGGAGCACAAGCTGGCTCATCAAGTATTGAAGACGATATGCCCACTCAAAACAGCCAACACAGAGATAGCACCAGATGGCCAGATCCAATATGAGACACGCCGCCGCTTGCTGACCCATGGCCTATGGCGAACAACACTGGAGACAGTGTCACAATTGCACCCGGTATGACTCTACCACACAGAAGAAAATACCAAGAGTGTGCAGCAGAGTGGGGGCAGGGGGATGGAGAGCAGCGGGAGATCAAAGCAGAGGGGTCCAAAGCTAAGGATAGACTTTGGGGCCTGACCATGGAATCCATCAGACATGACCAGATGTCACTCCAAGAAGTCAACAAACAGACCTTGAACTATTTACAGGTTTTTATTTTTTACTATTATTTTTATTTATGTATATATATATATTTTTTCTGGACATTTTTTTTTCTTGCTGCAGTTGTCATTTTGTTTTCTTTTGTCACTTTATCTTGATACATCTTTTTTTGTGTATATATTATTATCTCTGCAGGTCTATCTAGATATGATAGGCTGGATGATCAAACTGGAGAAGAAAACGATGGAGTTAATGGTTCCAAGGGGAGAGGGGGAGGTGGAGAAAGGAGGTGGTGTTGATGAACCCAGGGACAAGGGAGCAATAAGTGATCCAAAATCAGTGGCAACAAGGGTGTGAGAGGCCTGGTAGGGATTGATCAAGGGTAAGGTAACTGAGAGAACTTACTGAAACCCAAATTAAGGCTGAGCATGATAGTGGGACATGAGGGAAGTAAAAGGCTATCGAGGAAAGAAATAGGAAGCAAATGACATTTATAGAGGTCTAAAAACAGACATGTACATAGGTAAATATATTTATATATAATGATTGGGAAATAGATCTATATGCATATATTTATAGGCTTGGTATTAAGGTAACAGATGAATGTTAGACCTTCACTTAAGTACTTCCTCAATGCAAGAACACTTTGTTCTATTAAATTTGCATTTCATAATGCTCACCTTCCCAACATGATTGCTAAGACAACTGTGTGCAGAAGCAAAAGTGGTGAAGAAAGCTGATGCTATCCGACTATCAAAAGATATAGCTTCTGGGGTCTTAAAGGTTTGAAGGTAAACAAGCAGCCATCCAGCTCAGAAGCAACAAAACCCACATGGAAGAAGTACACCAGCCTGTGTGACCATGAGCTGTCGAAAGGATCAGGTATCAGGCACCAAAGAACTAAAAATTAAATCATTATGAATGAGTGTGAGTAGAGATTGCAGACCCACAGCCATCTGTAGGTAATGCGACATCCACTTACAGAAGGGTTGTGGGGAGCAGAGGAGCCAATCAGAGTACAGTGTAGCAAAGATGAAACATGCAACTTCCTTCTAGTTCTTAAGTGCTTCCTCCCCCCACTATCATGACCCCAATTCTACCTTACAAATCTGGCTAGACCAGAGAATGTAGACAAGAGAAGACCTATCTTTGAACCAAAACTGTCCAGAGATGCCAAGGGTTAGCAAAACCTAGAAGCATCAGGGAATGTTCTACAACTATGGAGGACAGAACTTAGCCTTGCTGACATGCTGAATTTGGTTTGAGTCTCCCCAGCTTGGAGAGAGTAAAATCTTGTTTTTAAATTTATCCAATTATAATGTTTTTGTTACAAAGGCACTAGGTTTAACTTACCAATCTTAGAATAATTATTTCATGCCCAAAAGGGAAAAGCTTCATATAGATTTTTAGATTACTTTTTAGGTTTTTGGACTCTTGGAAAAATAAAACAAAGCTTTCAAAACTAGAGTGCAAACCACGTTCTTTTCTTTTACACGAAGTTTGCAAACTAGGTTGGCCAGAACACCCAATACCATTATGAATATTCACAAAAATTAGTAAGTGGTTTCTATATTTTCATGTTGAAGACTATGCTCAAATATCCCAATCTTTCCAATTTAGTTTACTTTACAAAAGTTGAGGCCATGGAAAGAACAATTTCAAGATTTGATAGATGTTTTAACTAAACTTGCTAAATGAATTTAGCATATAATAGGTACCATTACCAACAAGAGGAAATTGGCATTTTGTCTTCTCTGATGAGAAAAGTAGTACTATATTGAAGTAATTTTCATAGTTGTTGTCATCCATAGTAGTATAAACTACAGAATCACATTTTCAGAAGTTAAAGATTTTCCTGACTTATGAATGTGAACCCTAATAAAAAAATTTTAAACTGAATGCATCATAAAATAAAAATACTACCACATCACTACATATTAGCTTTGATTCTACCTGTCATAAGAAAATAATTTAGATGTTTCTTCAGTTTCCACAATTTAATTAAGGGCTTCCAACTACAAGCATAAACATGAACTATAGCTTTGTTTTTCTATATTTAAATTCCAAGGATGCATTTATAAAAGAGTGGCATGCCGCAGAGAAAATAAATGATTAGCGAGGTCAAAATTTATTTGCAACTGGCTTTAAGATCCTGACAACAAGCCATTATTTCATTACATGATTATCCACAATACTTTCGAAGATGAGCCCAGCAAGAAGTAAAATGGGAAATCTCTGTAATTCTGTGGTGCCACATTTGATGGGTGGGCTCAAAATCCTCTTAAGCCTGTTGTTCAGGGGTGGGCGGGGTTTTTCCAGAAGCAGTGACCTCACTTGCACATCTAAATGGAAAATAGAGCCCCTTCCAAAGCAGAACGTATTAGCAGACTTCTAATTAGGATGCTGGGCTTTTTTTCTGACGCCTTTATCAATTTGCTTGTAGTATCCCAGGCTACAATTGCATCGCATAGTAATTGCCTTTTATGTGCTGGCAAATAGAACAGGGAATAGATTGAAGGATTGAAGGGTTGTTGTTTTTTTTGTTTTGTTTTGTTTTTTGTTTTTTTTTTTGCCGTTTGTGTGTCTCTGAGGCTACCAATTCAACGCAATCCCTCAAGTTGCGTGTAATAAATGGTTATTTCAGGAGGGATGCTAGAGGTCCCTCAGGTGCCTTGTTCATTCCACTCGTTTAGCATCAAACTCCCCAAACATCAGGAAGCAATGGCAGAAACGGGTGAGAACGATGTGGACAAATTGTTTCACAGCCCCTGAGTGGCGACTGCCTATGGAATCTTCATGGCTGCCCCTGGGACATCTAGTCTAGCTCAGTTACAACTCATGTAAGTCCCTAGGGTCAAATTTCCTGATGGAAACCTTTAATGGAAAGTGAAGTGAAGATGACGGCAGGCAGTGTTCACAATGGCGTCATTTTCTTCCTCTGGTTCTCCAAAAAGTAAAAGTTCTTGTTGGCTTCTCGGTTGACATCTGATTGGGCTCCCGTGTCTTTTCAAACAGAAAATTCCAGTATTGGTTTGCAAAGGCAGGTCAGAGTCAACACCCAGTTTTAAACCTGATCCAAAAACAAGGTGGCCAGATTCAGCAACCGAAAGTACATCTGGGCCCTTTAAACTTGAAATATTTCAAATTGCCTGTACCTGCGTGCATCGAGATATATGTGGACATTGAAATGGGAATCCCGTGCAATGCAATAATTCTTAGGCAGTTAGGAATAATTCACATCTTACTGAACATCTTATAGCTTTAGTTGATACATCCAGTAAACCCATCCAGGATTGTCCTTTGGACTTGCAGTTTCAGGGAGTAAATCATTCGGAGGCTGCGGTTGACATTTGCTTCACCCTTAGCACACATAACCACTGTTCAGTGGGGGCTGAAAACCACACAGGGATAACTAATGGTTCTCAATGATTCATTCCAATTCCCCTTTAATGCCCTGATGCTCCGTGTCTTCAAAGGACACTATTCTAGACCCGTATTGATAGTCTTGTTCTTGGCTAGAGATTCCTTCCAATTTGAAACTCACTGTTGAACTAGTATCTCAAAATTAGCTCTGCTGGGTGGATTTAAAGGGGACAAAAGTTAGCTCCCCCAAAGAGCTCCAGCCTCCGCTAAATGTAAGCTGTACCGAACCCACAGGTGTGCAGTTGATTCTGATTCCTGCTCATCCTGCAGGAGAGAATACAATTGCCGCATTGAGTTTCTAGCACTAATTCTTCATCAGAGCAGATTGTCACCTCAGTCTCCAGTGGGTGTGTTGACATCACTGCTTTGGGATAAGCAGCCAAACATTTTAACCAGTGTGCCACCAGGACATTTTCTAAACTGCTCTCAAACTCCAGAAAAAAATGTGCTCCTTTCGGTTGCTTGCCTGATGTTTTCAGAATGTTATGTAAATACGGAAGGATCAGCAGGCTTTCTTCCTTGTGAGGAATTGCACCTACAAATTTCGCGTACCACCCACCTGTTTCACCATCTGCTCTACTCAGATATGCTTGAACTCAAGATAAAATAATCATCATTATCATAATAATGATTTTAAACACTGTTTTAACACTTATCTTCCTCTCATCCTTACTGCATTCCTTGGATTTCTCTCACTCTTTTTCATTTTCCAGGAGTGCATTTCTCTGACTTGTCAACAAGTGCTATTTGTCCCTTGGTTTATTACTTCTTGGTGGCCTATCTCTCAGCCTGTACCCATAAGTCATAACAAATAACCCAGCCACAGTGAGGGCTTATAGTTGAATACACATGGGGACCTGATGGCACTGAGAAGTATTGAGCAGGGTCAGTAGTTCAAACCCACCAGCAGCTCTACAGGTGAAAGATGAGGCTATCTGCTACCATAAAGATTTACAGTCACTAGAAAACACTAAAGAAAAAGTCTCTGCCTTCTATGTCCTAATCTACTCTGTGGCAATGGATTGGGTCTTCTGGTGGGTCAACTTTGTAAATATGTTTTCAAAGCACTGGGCTTTAAGATAAAACTGGAGATGAGAGAATGAGTTAATGAAATCTGTAGATCTGTAATGGTTAAGGAAAGGAAATAATATCATCTAGGAGCGCTGGTGGTAGAGTAATTGCCATTGGTTGGCTAATACCAAGGTCAGTGCTTTGAAACCACCAGCTGCCCCACTGGAGAAAAGAGAACTTTCTACTCCCATAAAGAGCTATGGTCCTCGAAACATACAGAGACAGTTCCACCCCATCCTAAAGAGTCCCTCTGCCTCACCATCGACTAGAGGGCAGTGAGTGAACATATTACCCACACTAATTCCTTTTGGAAACTGACCTAGTTCTGTTCTCAGTCTTAAGACAGTCTTCCTTTCTTTTCAAGATCCTCAAATAGTTTCTTGTGCATAATGAGGACTAATGTCTCTCAGAATAAGACACCAGCTGCATAAGAAGCCTCAAACTCAGATACCAAGAGATAGGGGTCATGTGAAGTGAAGGTGGAGAGTCCATGTAACCAACATAGTAAGTGTAAGGACCTGTGCAAACTGCACAGAGTACCCAGACAGACAGCCTTGAAAACACTTGATTTATGCTTCAATTTGGAAACTTTGCCAGTCTTGGTTGAAGTAAAAGGAAAGTCTGCCTGGCTACTGGATGAGTTGACAGGTGAAAAGATATCCCTGATTCTTCCACTGCCCAGGGGAGAAAGGATCTTCAACTTCATCGTGAACATCTGTTCCACTCCATTGATATATTTTCTCTCACTGTGGAAATGGATGCATTAGATTATGATAGTCCTATGATAGGAAATAATTATGTGATGCACTCCCATCTTCTAATTTCATGCTCAGCAAGCCACTTGTAGATGGCAATTTTGGCTTCCCTTATGAATTTCTTACAGAACACCACCCAAATGGATATTTATGTGTTTAGTAATCAAATTTTTCATGAAAACCAGCTATAATGGTGTAATAAATAAATCATATAACATTCATAAACTATAACTCTGTACAACAGCATAGACAAGTGATTGAGAACTATTTGTAAATACAGACATAGATCTCTAAAACAAAATTAAGAGAAAACTGAGCCATGCCAGGATAAGTTTATTATGAAATTAGTTATATCATAAGGCTATAGACATATAAAATAATATACTGCTGAGGAATATATATAGATAAGTTGTAAGCACTACATAGAGGATCGTGTCTACATCAAAGTCGAGAATAGAAGGAATGGGGAAGAAGCATTTGATAAAACAAAGATTTGTAAGTCTACCAAGTTGTATTTTGAATGCTGGATGAATTCATTTTGATGGTGGTTATACAAGTGCTCATCTTCCCTTTTGGGATAATTAAAAATAATTTGTAAAAACAAACAACAGTAGCAAGAAAACACTAATGTAAAGAACTATGAAAGGGATTTCTTATGTATATATGAGTATTTTCAGAATCGGCTAGTGTCAATTACCTTAAAGTTTCTGTTCTAACAGAGCCAAGAACAAGATCCTAGAGTACAGCAGTCACTGACCTTCTTCCACCTATTCACAGATCTGAGCTTCATCTTGCCCTCTTTAAAGCCAACAGATGTACAGGGGGGTTTCAAAATGTTCACAGAAAAATGAATGATGAGATAATGGAATGTTTCCATGAAGTTTTTGAAGCTCCCTCATCTGTGTGTGCTCCATTCATAAAGAGTGTGCAATCTTGACAATGTGCAGGAAAATTAGCATTAATGAGCTAGAGGATTTCAGAAAAGCAACCACACATTTCAGGCTGAAAGTCACCAGTAATTTTCATTTATGAAGTTGAATGGGTTTCAGTTCACACCACCTTGGATAATCCTCTCATGAATAAAATGAAAATTGTTACACCATTTTACTATATTATAAAAGTTTTAAAACCTAGACATTTAACAAACCTGGCCCCTTTGTAAAATGCCCCATCCTTGGCTTGTTTACACCTGTCCTATGTACCTGTCAATTCTCAGTGGGGGAGTCTCTTGGTAGAGGGTTTGTTCCTAACTTCCTGTTTCTCTCATCCACAGCCAGACCTGAAGTTCAGGACTCTGAGCACTTGTAGATAATAGCTTGATTCAGAAACTCAGTAATGAACCATTTAATGATTCCAACGAAACCCATAGTTCTAAATTATATACTTACCATTGAGGGTACTCCTGTCAATCAAATTAGTATCAACTGGCCAGTAGCCTCCATCTCCATGACGTCCTAATAAATGGGAAAGAGTCAGAATGTTAGTGGATAGACAGCTTGAGAGCAGACATAAAGAGAATCCACAGCGTACAAGAACCATATAACTGAACATGCTTATTTTAGCCACCTCAAAGAAAGCCTGCCCCAGCAGTGTCACAATATCTGTGAGAAAACTCTCACACAAAAGCAGATTTATAAACAAGTTCCCTTTCTCGCGAAGAAGCATTTTCCATTTCTCTTTCTCCTCCTCCTCCTCTTTCTTCCAGGATTCTTGTAATGTGTAAAAAAGGGGGCAGCAGCAGTAACACGCTGAAAGCTGCTCTCGTGAACTATTCAAAACCGAAATGGGGCTAGTTAGCAGCAGGACTCTCAACAGGTTTTTCCCAATTCTGTCATGGCCAACCCTGAAAATCCAGCTAGAAATTAAATATGTCAAATGAGAGTGTTCTGGAATGATAACCCTGAAAAATAGAATGGGGAGATGTTCAAGTCACTGCTGGACAAGACGTTCATCTCCCTCTTAGAGAAGAAGGTCAGCCTAGGATGGGGTAGAATCGCCCTCGGGAGGTTTTGAGACTCAAACTCTTTGAGACAGTAGAGGCCCCCTCTTTCTTCAGAGATTCCACTGATGATTTTGAACAACATTTCTCGTGGTTGCAAGCCCAATGCATAACCACTATGCCACCAGACGTTAGCACATCGCATAGCAACCGGCTATCTTCATCAGCAACATGATAAACAACAGTGCCCTCTTAGAAAGTGGCAGCTCACAGCACCGATTCGAATGTTCCTTGCATTTTACAGTCCTGCCTCAGGCTTCTGAAAGAATGCACAATGCCTCTTCTGAGTCTTCTATTCCAGAACATTGACATATATAGGCGTGTGTGTGTGTGTATTCCATTCTGTTTCACACAGATTAAAAAAAAAACAAACTTGTGTCTTTACTATTTCTATTTGTTGGTCATGAGTGAATAGGCAGTTTCAACCAGTTTGATGGCATGGTTAGCAGTACCTACACGGCCACAGCACCGGTGCCTTTACACTATAGGGGCTCCTGCAGGCCCTGGTACCACCTGACAGGTTTGTGGCAGGCAGTTGTTCTACTGGAGACGGCACATTGCTTCTGATAGCTGAGCTCTAAGTTTCTTATCTAAAATATGAGAAATAAGCTATGGTTTGCCTGGGCTGTATATTTCTGGCAAACATACCATGAAAGGAAGATTCTCCTGAGTATATCCTTGTTGGAAACCACCCCTTCATTAGATGTTTTTGTTTAATAGTCATAAAAGTAGTATTTAAGAAAATAGAACTGGAAATACTACTAAACCAGAAATAATTACACCACATCATCCAAATTAAATTAATTGGCTTTCACAGCAGGTAACTCTTAACTGTAATTATTTGATTAACTTCTGAATTCTAGGATATCTATTAGGTAGTACCTTGACAGAAACATGGGTGAGTGAAGAATCTCCATGCAAATACATATAGATTTCCCATTTATCTACTCTAAACACAGTTCTATGTGGTGGATGGTATCGATGAAATTGATTGATTCAGCTATCATAACAGAGGTTATGTTTCTTACACTTTGAGGTTTTCATTTTCTTCAATTTTATAACTCTCCAGTTCCTTCCCTTGTTAGCATTCTTTTGCCTATCAAGTAGTCTTCTCATGAAAGCTTTACCAAAATCACATAATATGAGTCATGCAAGAGCTGTGAAGAAACAACTTAAAACCTTTCACAGTTCCACACCTTCGTGATTCTAACCCTTCTCCTAGTAGCTAATCAAAGCTGAAGTTCAGATGACAATCTTCCAGCAAGCAATGGAAGAAATGCATCCATTCTATGCTAAACATGCTCAGCAAGGAGGCAGGAATGAAACAAAAAATCAAGAATTAAACTCACTGCCATGTAGTCGATTCCACTTGACTGTGAATGTACACGACAGGGGAAAGCTGCCCCAGTGCATTTCTAAGACTGTCAATATTTAGGGAAGTAGAAAGCCTCATCTTTCCCCCCTCAGAGCAGTCAGTGGTTTTGAACTACTGACTTTGTGGTTACTGCACCACCACCAGCAGCCACTGAGCATTTTTGCTGACGTGAGAGGAGACATTTTTGAACACTCTTTTACCCAATCTTTTTGTTTGTTTGGGGCATCACTGCCCTCTGGTGGTGGGAGTAGGAGGCCCAGCCTTTGCTCCTGTGGAGCCACTGCTGGAATTGAACCTCCATCCCAGTAGACCGCAGTACCGTGCACAACCACTACGCCACCGGGGCCCAGCCCCTTTTACCCAGTCTTAGATGCAAGGGAATTAACTGTGTGGGGAACCTTAGGCTAAGAAGAGGTAGGAGTAAGTGGATGCTAGGCATTAAATTGGATCTCTTAACAATATGTTGACGTCCTAAACTTTGCACCTGATATAGTGACTCATTTAGAAATACAATCTTTCTTGGAAGATAGTATCAGTTAGGGAAGTCAGACATAAACAAGGGGGATTCTAATCCCTCCTGGGTAGATTATTATAATAGAAAAGAATAGACAGGACACAGAATTACGCACAGGATAAAAACAGAGGCCATGTGGAAATTGAAAACAAATACACTGTCATAGAATTTATTCTGACTCGTATCCACCCTATAGAGGCTTTCCAAAGCTGTCAATTCTTTTAAAAAATGTATCCTTAAAGTTTTAAAATCATTTTATTGGGGGCTCATACAGCTCTTATCACAAGCCATACATATATCCATTGTGTCAAGCACATTTGTGCATTTGTTGTCATCATAGTTTGCACATTTTCTTTCTCCTTGAGCCGTTGGTATCAGCTCATTTCACCCCCACCTTTTCACCTTTACAATCCCTTGATAATTTATAAATTATTATAATTTTATCAAGTCTTATACTGACCAAAGTCTTCTTTCACCCACTTTCGGTTGTCTGTCCCACTTGGAGGGGTTTATAGGTAGATCACTGTGTTAGGCTCCCACTTTTTCCTCCCCTTTCCCCTTCCCCTCCTGGTATCACGATTCTCATTGATGGTCCTGAGGGGTTTATCTGTCCTGGTTTCCAGTTCTTATCTGTTTACACGCTCTGTACATGCTCTGGTCTAACTGGATTTATAAGGTAGAATTGGGGGTCATGATAGCGGGGTGGGGGGAAGCACTAAAGAACTGGAGGAAAGTTGCATGTTTCATCAGTCCTATACTGCACCCTGACTGACTTGTTTATTCTTTGTGACTCTACTATAAAGGGATGTCCAATTGTGTACAGATGGGCTTTGGGTCTCCACTCTGCACTTCCCCTCATTCACAGTGATATAATTTTTGTTCTGGGTCTTTGATGCCTGATACCTGAGTCCATTGACACCTCATGATCACACAGGCTGAAATGCTTCTTCCATGTGGACTTTGTTGCTTCTTAGCTAGATGGCTGCTTGTTTATGTTCAAGCCTTTAAGATTCCAGCAAGATTGCTGTCAATTCTTATGGAAGCAAAGAGTAGCCTGATCTTTCTTCCACAGTGCTTGTGAAGTATAACTTCCAACCTTACACGTAGCAGTCCGAGGCTTAACCAGTAGTGCCATCAAGACTCCTTAAGCTACATATACTGGCCAAGGAACACCAAGAAAAAGCCAGGGTTACCAGAAGTTAGAAGAGACATGGAGGGGTCTTCTGTTGCCGGCGATCAAGAAAGCACAGCACCACTGCCACTTTGATGGGGGACTTCCCATTTCAGGGCTGTGGATCAATTAGACATGTCTGTCTTTTTTTTTTTTAAACATGCACATGTATTATAGCAGTTCTCAGAAACAAAAGAAGTGAGTTACCATCAAACAGTGATCTCAGCCTCCTAAGATCAGAGAACAATCCAGGGCCAGAAGGATGTCTAACAGCCTAGAGGGGGTGGGGAGGGAGTGAAATGTCTTCAGACTGTTCCAAAGAAGAAAACCTTAGGTGTCATAGGATAGGTATGTAAATTATGGCTTGCCTCCCTGTAATGATAGAAATCTGCCTGACTCTTTATTGTATTATTAGTTATTATTATTATGTATATTATGTATTATTATTAGTGTATTATTAGTTTATTGCATTGCTGTTCTCAAGGATACACTGCAGAATGTGCACCAGCGCAAATTCAGTTTCTACATGTAAAGTGATCCACCATGATCATATTCTTGAATTGGAACCATTCTCACTCCCCTTTTCTGATAATTCCTCCCTCATGAATACTAATGACCTCGACTCACTGCCCCTGGGATTTCCTGCATACTCATGCTAGTTGCTACAGTCCATTTGGACC
The DNA here is from genome assembly GCA_004026705.1 of Nesogale talazaci. NCBI lineage: Eukaryota > Metazoa > Chordata > Mammalia > Afrosoricida > Tenrecidae > Nesogale > Nesogale talazaci. The sequence continues at coordinate 183,797 of PVJH01000766.1, read as the reverse complement.
CATCTAGATGGATCTTTTAAAAACGTGATGCTCAAATTTGTACTAGTTAAGCTACACTATTTGGGGTGGTGGGGAGCACTTGCGCATTTTAAATTTGTCTGCGTTTTGGTTAGTATCTAATAATATCCTTTACTATAAAGCTTTCCAGGAGCCCTGAGTGGTACATGGTGCTGAGTAAGGTTCTGAGGACTTTGCTCCCTCCAAGAAAGACTGTAAACAATTACAGTCCTGTAAACAATTTCGAGTCCTGTAAACAATTTCGAGTCCTGTAAACAATTACAGCCTCTGAAACTCACAGAAGGCAGTTCTACCCTGTCCAGGACCACTGACTTGATAGTCAGGGAGTCTATTCAGGGGTCCTCACACTTTCTAAACAGGGGGCAGGTTCACTGTCTCTCAGACCATTGGAGGGCTGCACTATAGTTTTTTTAAAAAAGCTAGGAACAAATTCACTATGGGCCCGGGATGAGTTAGCTGTTAAGCAGGATAACAAAAACACCTGGTGGACTGGATAAATGTCCTCTGTGGGCTGCAGTTTGAGGACACCTGGCTATTCTTAAGAAACTCATTTATATTTCACCACAATTTAATAATCTTAAGAGTCTCTGTATTTAAATAAACTTTCCACACAAAATACTCCCTGCTGGGCTGAGCCCCGGTGGCTGGCGTAGTGGTTGAGTGCGGGACTGTGGCCCACTGGCTTGGTGGATCAAATGCAGCAGCAGCAGCAAGACTGGGTACCTCCCATGACCACCAGTGGGCAGGGATGCCCCCTCCCAAAATACTCACTGCTTTTGAGTGAGTCCCCATCCTTTGCCTGACTTCTCTGGCAACTCAATCCTTGCCAAATCTGGATGGAACACATTCCATTTGATCTTCTCAGTAAACCATAGAATTAACATATTTGTCATACTATAAGACACACTTTCCTCCAAAAAAGGTGAGGGGAGGGTTGAGGGGGCATCTCAGGTGCCCCCGAACATTTGTTTATGAGCCCATGTGCCTGCTTACTGTCCGCTGCTGTCTACACGCTGTGCATTGCAGTGTGTTCAGGGAAGTCACGGCTCCTGGAGTCTCCATGTCAGTCAGATCACATGATGGGCACAGCACACACCTCCCCTCATTTGTCAAAGAAAGTGATGATGGTTCTTAACACTACGGTTGAGTTTACACTGTTAAATATGACCATATTTTGATTTATTTTAATAAACATTTTAGTATCTGATACTATTTGGTTCAGAATATGCTTTTCTTGTTTTCCTGCTCTAAAAACTGGTTGTGTCATATGGTCCAAATAATACAGTAACACCTTGTGACTGACATGCCATAGTTTAACCCTTTTTTAGCATTCTTCAGTATTTTCCAAATCCCCCAATCTAATCTTTCAAAACCATCCTGCCCTGTGCTTCAGTGTAGCTGAAATCAGACTGACTTCTGTCTTCCCTCCTAGAGCATTACTTCCCCATCACCCTTTCCAGTAATCCTTTTGGAATAAAACTATCTTTGCCTATTTTAGCATCATCTGGTAAAACATTATTGGTTAAAGCTAAAATCACCACGCACAACATAGGAGGCACACAGAAGTCACAAGTGATGTAGATTTCAGAATTTGAGTAGGGAAGGGAAGGGAAGAAATTTGCAATTCATGGTTGTAGGTCTCCATGAGTCGGAACCGACTCAGTAACAGTGAGTTTGTGTCTTTACTTTTTAAAGACTCTAAGAAGAGTTTACATTGTGAGATCTTGCTTTATATAAAATTTAGCTATTTTAAAATTTTTTTAGCTATTTTCATGCATGAAATTCTGAGTGGCAATTCAGAAAGGAACAGAATCAAAAGAGTGACAAAATAAAGCCTTCAGATCTTTTCATACACTCAGTGTATATAGTGCAGTTTCACCTCTGCTTGTCCAATTTCTGTGGCTATGTGAAAAAGTGGGGATTATAATGGAGATTCATAAAGAGGCAGGGGGACTGTGAGAGAAACACTCAAAGTGACACAAATTACACAATTTTGGGTCAACAGGATCAAATAGAGACAACTCCAATACCTTTTCCCAAGCCCTTGTTTGGGTTGACTCTGACACATTGGAGGCTTCAGTGTGCAGAGAATATGTTTAGCCCAAAGGACAGTGTGAGATCAATGTTGGAAGAAATCAAGTGAGACAGAAATTCTCTATGAATTTCTAAATTACTTTTTTTTAAAAAAAAAACCTGAAAGCAACCAACTAGATTGCAAAGCAGTCAGCCAAAAAAGATGCTAACAACCCCATCACTTAGGCCAGTAAAGCAATAACCGATTCCTGCTGGGAATAATCCTGGATTGGCTGAAAATTAGGTAGATAGCCTTTGGAGGATTTTCCTTTTCCTCTAGCCTCCTGACAAATGTCTTTTTAATGAAGTTTCTAACTCTCCTGTTAGTTTGTGGGAGGATGCATAAACAAACGCACAAGCACATCCATATATTACTTCGACATAAAGCACTGTGGGTGCAACACCCCTTAGATTTAGAAAGGCTATTGATTACCTTGTGAATTTCAATACGTAGAAGAAAACCCCAGCCATTCTGGTGAGAATGCTAGCTAAGATAAAGGAACTCTAGAAATGTTTTCTAAGGAAGGCAGAGTGGATTAAAACTTGGGCTTTCTACCTACGGAATCCAAAAATGTTGACATGGGTTAACTCTGCTGGTTGTAATTAGATTGATACCACAACAGAAAACTAAGTAACTCTTAAGATGCCCAACAGAAAAAAAAAAACATTTAAGGAACTTGATATCATCAGTGAGCAAGATTGGATTTATGGTAATTTAGATTTCCTGCACCACTATAACAGGAACACACAGAGCCCATTTTTAGAGTTTTTGATGAGGCTAGAATCTCTTCATCTGAAGATGTGGGAATGAAAATTTAATGTTGTGTGCTTCTAGTATTCCAGTCTCTAGAGCAGTAGTTCTCAACCTTCCTATACAGCTCCGCATGTGGTGGTAACCCCCCCTCCCCACCATGGGATGATTTTCGTAGCTACTTCATAACTGTCATTTTGCTACTGTTTTGAATCAGGTGACCCCTGTGAAAGGGTCATTCGTTCCCCAAAGGGTTCAGGACCCACAGGCTGAGAACCGCTGCTCTAAAGTATTTCTTTTAAATTCTGCTAGAGCTGTATTTATTTTTTTCACTCGACAATAGTAAGTAAAATAAAACAAGTCCGACTGCTTTTAGCAAGCCCCAAAGGCGGTCAAGGGAAGAGACGACAAAGACTCAACGTGCCATTCCCTGCAAGGCAAAGCACGGTTAAGGGCTGGCTGTTTGTTGGTATGGATCAAATATCAACTGTGTTCAGTTAATGGGGTTAATACTATAAACATGAGCTAAGGACAAAGAAGACTGATGAGATTTTGGAAGATGGCTGGCATTCGTAATCATTGAATGCAAACATATCCACTATGGGTTTCCTCCAGATCTCTTAGGGTTTTGTTTTGTTTCTGTTTACTGGTGGAGCATAGAACTTGTCATGATTAATTATCATTCATTTAAGATTTATCAAGTGTCCACTGCATCTAAGGCCCTGGTGCAGAGTGGCTACATGACACAGCTACTAACAAGGGATTAGTAGTTCCGACTCCCACCTGTCACTCTGTGGAGGTAAGATGTGGCAATCTGATTTTGTGAAGATTTGCAGCCTGGGAAGCTCTCGAGGACAGTTCTACTCGGTCCTATAGGGTGGCTAGGAGTTGCAATGGACTTAACAGCACTGGGTTTTTCTTGCATTATATCTAAGACACAATCCTACATATTCGAGGAAGTAATGGAATTAATCCTCGACTACAATCAAGATCTGCCTGCAAGATGCTAACTCTGCCTTTATGTAGGATTTTAGTGAATTAGAATATGAACATAAGGTTCTAACTTAGCATCAGCTATTTAAGTCCTTGCCTAGTACACATTATATAACTGATCTTTCTATGTACATAAAACACGTAAGGAACATTTCCACATACATCTGAAAACGTAGTAACAATACAGTAAAAATAAAAGTACCTATGTGAAGTGATGTACTGAAGAATAGAAGCTTTGTGTGTAGCCATATGGTATTGTATAAAATACACACATGTACATGCAATAAAAGTCCTTAAAAGAGTTTAGGTAGAAACAAAAAGATCATGATTGAAGGTTAACACCTCATTCCATCAATGATGGTTACTACAGAAGAGAATGGGGTGGTGTGGGGTGAAGATGCACCTGATGTTGGAGATTTGGGGTTTGACTGCATTTCTGGAAAGGGAGAATTTGCTACTGGAGCTAATTTCTTGACATAGGCATCAAGGGAGGCTTTCCTATCATAATTGGCCTTGTAGCAGCTGAGGCATCCGACAACTGATAACTGTTGATGGACATCTCTGTATTAGTAACTTCTTCTACTAGCTTTGCAAGCCTGCTGTATTGAGATGCAAGGTTAAAGAGTTATTCGTGCCCCAAACTTTTTTAGATTCTGGAGGTTTTATGGCCCAGTGTGCTACTTCCAATGTGACCTTCTGAGGCATTAATTCCATAACATCTTCATTTGTTCATTCTTCAGCATCAGAGTTGAATAACTGGACATGATTTTCATTGATGTATACTTGTGATTGAATACTAATATCAACTTAACTTGGTTTGTTCTGGTGACATTGTCCGCTATAACCAAAGGAAGAAAACAAAAAGTAAAAATTAAATAAAAAATTCCACTGCTTTGAGTCTCTTTTGACTCACAGCCAACCTGTAATACAGGGTCGAATTGCCATTGTGGGTTTCTGAAATTGTTAAGCATACATAAATTTAGGCGTAATTTATTTCATACTCCTTTTACATTGGGCCACAGTATTTCATTCAGCAATATTTTTGATGGCCTCATAGATGTTATAATTCCCCCAGAACTCCCGTTAGCTCATCATACAATTTGACTCCCTGTGAGAATGCTCATAGTATTCTCGTTTCTCATTCTCATTCACATTTTTCATAAAGGAAGCTTGTTAGGCACCAACTCATAGCAACCCTGTGAAAAAGGGTCAAACACCACCCAGTTCTTTGGCATCCTCACAATTGTTCCTATGTTTGATCCCATAAGCCCAGCTCTCATCCATGGGCTGAAACAGGAATGTGCTGTGCGGAGTGGTGGGAGAGTCTTAAAATGATGTCTGTTCAATGCATCCTTGTTCAGTGAAGGCCATCTCAAGGGTGAGGTACATTCTCAAGCATAAGGAGAATCTTAAAAGGCATTTCATTTTGGCCAATGTGCAAGAGCAGGGGCAAACAGGTTTAGGAATCCATCTTTGAAGATAGCAATTATAACCTAACCCTTCGCACGGGTGTTTCAAATCATGAGAAGGTAGTCCTCCAGGATGTGGTGCTAGATCTTCAAAGTTTGTTAGCAACACACAAGCAAAGGATTGAATTTGAAATCCTCACATGCATTGGACCCCAGAAATAAGTCTCCAGTGGCACTTTGGTGGCACTGTGGGTGGGATGTCCTGGCCACCATGGGAGAGAGCTGAGGCTCTCTTCTCACTTATTAACATCATCATCTTGAACCCCCATATGGAGTTGCTGGGACTTGGAACTGACTAGCAAGTGTGATCCTTAGATGATCTCTGCCCTTGTGCATTTTTTTCTTCTTTCAACTGGTCAGGCCTTCGGGGCATTTTCTCCCAACCCCAGCCAGTCTCATCTACGTTAAATCTTTGATGTGGCAAATAACTTCCCACTTCCATGTTTTTTTCAACTTTCAGAGAAACCACTAGCAGCTCATACGCTGGCACTCAGAACTCAATGTCTCCCTTGGATATTATTCAAATTTCTCCTCACTTTGGCAATGACTTGCAAGGCGGTCTTCACCACATCACCATGACTTATTGCACGGGAAGCTTTTCTGTGATTAAAAAGGCATTGAAAAAAAAGGCATTGAGACTTTCTTTCACAAAAGTAAGTCTCATAAGTATAGTGTGATGATTTTGAATTTGCAAACAAATTATTAATTGCTTTTATATTTGATAATTTTATGACTGAACAGCATAACACTAATTGTAGCTTTAATCATTGTGAAACCTTTCCCATCCTCCCTTTGTCTCATTTGTTCTTTTGAAATGGTTCTGATCATTGACCATTGTAGTGCCACTATGAGTTGAAATCAACTCAAAAGTTGTGCTTATTATTTTATTATTATTACCATAAAAATTTATTATCCAGTTCAGCTAAATTTGATTTTCATTTATCTGGTATTTAGAACTACAAAGGAATATAAAATACATTATTTCTAAACTTACATGTTATATGTTCAACAACATATATTTCGCTGAGGGCCCCTGAATTATGTTTTGCATTCTATTCTAAGTCATACTACATTATAATTTCAAAATGAAACATTTTACATTAAATAAATGCATAAAATGTAAATACAACTGTGTGGCATAATGGAAGTGGATCCATGTTTTAAAATGAATCTGAACATGACTCAAAGGACTGAAAATGGATAGTGTCTTTTTTAAAACCTGAGTAAAATCTTAATGCCCATTGATACAGAGATAGAATGTACAACTGAAAATATTGTTTTATTTTAGAAAATGAGTAGAAGAATTCTACATTACTTTACTTATTTATTTTTTTAGGCATCACTGCCCTCTGGTGGTGAGAGTAGGATGCCCAGCCTTTGCTCCTGTGAGCTGGAATTGAACCTCCATCCCAGTGGGCCGCAGTCCCATGCACAACCACTATGCCACCGGGGCTCAGCCTGAATTCTACATTACTATAAGAATTAAAATGCTAACAAATAGTGAAATTCTGTATTATTTGTCCAATTTAAGATTTCATCCCAGTAATTTTGTTAACAGCAATAATAGTTTTTTTAAAACTACTTGTGCCAATGTTTAGTAGTTAAGACAAATGTTTTTTATTTGCCCTTAAGTTTTATAGCCAGGAAATACTGATTATAGAAATAGAATTGTGTAAAATAAATAAATTTAAAGTTACAATCCATCAACCTGATTTCCAACTCATAGCAACCCAATTGACAGGGTGGAGCTGCTGCTGTGGGTTTCCAAGACGGAAGTTGTATATGGTAGCAGAACACCTCATTATTCTCGAGGTGTAGCTGGTGATTTCGAACTTCTGACCTTATGGTTAGCAGCCCAACTTGTAACCCCTGTGCCAAAAGGAACACAGTTTCTTGGACTGCTAAAGGTGGTTCAAATTTGGCAGCCCCTTTGTGAGAGAAAGATGAGCCTCTCTGAGTAGGCAAAGATGTCCACTCCTGGCCCCTCTAGGGAGCAGTTCGCTCTTAAAGGGAAGCTGCAGATCAGAATGGACTGAAAGGCTGTGGGGGCAGTGTTGGTTTAAGGAGATCGTCATCTGAATTTCCATACTGCTTGATTGTCCTTTCCAATAATCATTACAAATTGTGAAGTTGCTTAAGGAGGAATCTTTCTCCTCTGAGGAATGAACTTCATTTCATTTGGGGGAAGTATGTAATGCATATTTGGGGGGCACTGACTCCTGTAGTCGAGCCAATATGAGGAGAAATGACAGAATCTCTCTTGGGAAGTGTGAACCTTATTGCATCCTCAGTGTTTACCAAAGTGTTTCACCTATTCTTTTTTTCAATGCCTGATTAATATGTCATATGAATTGGAGTATACTGTATATGCTACTAATCTGTAAAAACATGTTATTGATATCATGAAATTAGTTTCCCATGCTCTTCTTTTTACTAACACTTTATTTCTAGGTTATTTCTAGATTTTTAGCTGGTGGATACATGAATATTTGCATATGTATGTGTGTGTAAAAAATTTAAAAATGAATATGTTAAGTGCTATTTGGAGCAGATGGGAAATAATTTTTTGTGATGAAAAATTTGAGCACCTACCAGGACATAACTGGAATCTTGAATCTTAGTGTCTGCATTTTTAAATATGAATGTTTATAAATCCAGGGAGGAAGAAATCAAAAAGGAATCTGCTAAAGACATGAAGAAACATTGATTTGGAAATTACGGTCTTTTCTTTAATTCATATTTACTGAAGGGAGAAAACTCAGAGGCCTAAAACTTGGAGTCCTAAAAAATGACATCAACTAGCACTTTCGATAGTCAAAATTAGTCATCAGAGAAATGCTCAATAGAAATCTTTCCAAGGATGCAGGACACTTAGATATCATGCAGATATTAAAATTGATTCTCTGAAAGCAATTTTGGTAATAAAGATAGGAATGGCATTGGCTTCTATGACTTATATGGTAGTGATTAATGAATATCTATTAAGTTCATATGAATATAGTTTTACCGTCCAACATATAGGTCATTTGAAGTGTAAGCAAAGCAGATGATTGACTAGTGGCTGACCAGGGTGTCTATGAGGTCAATTTGGCTATGCACTTGATAACACAGCTGACTTTGAATCAAGGCATCAGGATATCCAGAATACAAAAAAAAAAAAAAGAGGCAAGAACAATAGGCTATTATAGACATATACTAATAGTGCAGAACCAAAAAGCTCTTCTCAGTGCTTTCAGTTGCCGTTTTGCTAAGGTTCACCATTTTGGTGTCAAAAAATATTAAAGATAGTGAGTATGGAATGGACAAAGTACATCTATCTTGGTCTGTAAGCACAGCAGCTCTTAGTGCCCACTCTACAATGAAGAATCAACAAATCTTTGTTGCCTTTGCTACTTTTAAATTTGTGGTTATATCTGCCATCTTTGCAAAGTTTATGGATAGGAATTTATTTGTTAAATGGCTTATAATGGCAGCAGCTGTGTGAGAGAGCGGGGATGCCATTGTCCATGTTTTCCTTAACCATGAAGAATGGTTTGTTGGGGTTTAATTTCTACATTTATCCCATGGAATATGAAAAGTCCAGACTCTTGCTGATAAGTCTATTCATTTTATAAGAGTCCTTAGACATCATATTGAAAACTAAAGTCATAATTTCACACAAAGATGTCATAGATAGAGTAATCATATAACTATCAATAAAATCAATATATTTTAAATGGTGAAAGTATATGCTATTACATTTTCTCTTGGTACTAGCATGCATCAGGATGTCCTAGACAAAAATGGAAGTGGTGCTCATCTTAGCTCTGAATAACTTGAATCAATCCTTTTTCTTGATTCCTATTGCTAGTTGGTATCTCAGCTTGAGCTGGGTCCTGATTCTCTGAAATATGTGTGCAATCTCCTATAGAGTTTATGAATTAATGGATGGAAAAAGTTGCCTGAGCAATGTTCTAAAGGAGGAAAATGAGGAGGCAGGTTTCGAATGCTTCTTTTTTGTGCAAGTACCAGGTAAATGAGAGTCATGACAGAACAATTGATATCTGGATTCCTGAACATAATGATAGGTATCAGCCAACAAGAAGCTTTTGCATGAACATCCTATGATACCTATACAAATAAATGTAGATGAACATGCATATATGTCGGTGTGTGTATATCAGAATTGACAAGAACTAGTGGTATATATAAGGGAGCTTCAAGAAGTTCATTAAAAATGGAATTTTATTCAAAAGACAATCAGAATTAAAAGACCAATCCATTTTTGCCATATAACATTGTTCCCTGGTCACTCAAAATCAACAGACACTTCTATACGGGTTCTTAATAAACCTCAATAGAAATTCATATCCAGAGGTGGAGCGGGGACACATCTAAGAGAAGGCAAGCTCACTTTTGTTGATAGTTAAACCAGGAAGGGCAACCTGCCACTGGGGAAAACCTGCTCCAGATCATTTGTATGGACTCTCAGTGAGAGAATGCGCCATGTCTGATGTTCACATCACTCACATGGACCCTCAGTAAGAGAATCCACCAAGTCTTATATTCCTCATCAGGCACTTTAGACTGTTTTAATCCAGCCCTTAGTGACTCAGGTTGCTTGCTTTAGAGAACCAGGAGTTTAGCCTTTGTGCCTTGAGGTTCATAGCACCCTGGATAGGTCATACCAGAGGAGTCCTTTTGGAGTATCCACTAAGCAAACTCGGCTTCATCGTGGCACACCTGTAGCAGGTGAAGGAAGCTGAACTACTCTGTTGGATTTAAAGTTGAAATGCCTTAGGATGAGAAGCAGATGACTGCTGCCCCACAGTTGCAGCTTTTGAAGCCATTGGTCTTTGGTTCAAATCGCTCGCTGTCGTTCTCCCCTAACTGGCCACTTAAGACTAACATATAGTTGCGATCCCAATCATCCACCCCATGGAATTTTTTCGTGGCTTTTTAAAGCCTTCTCGTATATTTTCTACCAATTGTTGTCAAGTCACTTCTGATTCATGGTGAGCTCAAGTGTGGCAGAGCTGTAGAGTCTTTAGCAGCTGACTTTTCATGGTCAGATCACCCTTCTTCCCAGGTAACTCTGGGTAATCTGGCACCTCCAATTGACAACAACTGGTGGCATATACAAGGGAGTTTCAAGAAGTTCATTAAAAATTGGAATTTAAAAAAAGATTGGAATTTTATTCAAAAGATAATCAGTTGGAATTAAAAGACCAATTCATTTTTGCCCTGTAGCACTGTTTCCTGGTCATCCAAATCAATAGAAACTTCTATAAGGGTTCTTAGTAAAAGATTTTTGGTTAGCAGGCAAGTGCATGAACTGTTTTCTCCACCCTGGGACTCTTAGTATGAATGTGTGACTCTCCATGTAAATTTACTGAACTCGTCGTAGGAGTACTCTAATTCCTATGGACTTTCATTCATTCAGTCAATACACAGATTGCAACCATGCTCTGTGTCTGATATATTAATATATAAATAGAAATATGTGTATATATTTATTCATACACATATATGCACATACTCATGACAGGGCTTCAAAATTCACTGAAACTTTAATTTAAAGATAATAAAAGTTCATGGAAAATAAAGTCATTATATCTAGTGATATATGTATATACATACAGATATGTATATATGTACATATGTATAAACACACACATATATTTCCCCATTAGCTACCCCTGTGGAGTCTATTGATGTCAATTTTTAAAAATTTTTTCTCACAATGGACACTAAAAAGGCTCAAAAAGCAACTCTCAGAGGAGTCGAATGTCTCTACAAATCAGAGATTTATTTCTTGGGGGGGATGCTATTGCATGATATAACTTTCCACACATTTAAAGCTCAATATGTATAATATTGCAATTATTACCCATATGTAGTTGAAACAACTAGATTCTTAACATTATCTAAAATAAAACTGATTGCTAATATCACAGGTATAATATTGATATATGATATAATGATGTCATTATATATTACATCATATTATAGTAGTTGATGGATAAGTGACATAACTCGTTCTTCCCAAGAGCGAGCTCATTTGCCAAAATAAAACCTACAAGATGGGCCAATCAATGATTGGTTGGCCTCATAACAGGACAACTGCTATTCAGAATCAATGAATGCCCCATGACACCTATCCATCACCTGTGTGGTCTACAAACATCCAAAAAGCAGATGTGAAATAGCCGAGTATCACAGAAAAGAGTAGCAGATGAAGGTGACAAGCTTTTTGTTTCTCTTAATGACTTTCTGTCTGGAAGTTGTAGCTGCAATGTGCAAGCAGTGGTGTATGAACCTAATTTCAGCAGTAATGCTAGTATGCAAAAAATAATAACATCGTTGGTCCTTGACATCTTTTCATTCACGAGTGCACCCATGCTCCATCTATTCACATCAGTTGGGTGGATTCACTGTTATAGGCTCTAGGGATATAAGAGACTATGCGAAAGGATCAGACATTAGTCAGAGGAAGATATGTAAGGGGATAATTAGAACAAAGTTGTAATTCCCATAAATAAGCAACTGGCACAAAGGGAGGGCGAACATCACACTAATTGTACCTAGAGAAATGATGAGAGGCTTCTAAAGTGAGATGACATTACCAAACATGTGAAAATATATAAGCTAGAGAAGGTTGAGGAAGATGAGCTCAGAAAGCCAAGCCACAACCAAATGATAAAATTCCCTACACGTCCTACCAAAACCTAGACATCATTTTGCAAAGACTTCCACTGACACCACTGTTAGATTATTCTGACTCAGTTAATACTGTTAGAAGAACCAACTGCATTAATACTGTGAGAAAGATTATTCTTCCTGAATGTGAGGAAGAAACGGGTTCCCCCTTTCCATTTGTACCCCTTCCTGATCCTGAAATTTGCTTTAAGCAATGTGACTCATTTCGTGCCCTGAGGATTAAGCTCATCACCAATGTTGCTGTGGGCTTTATAGGATGGTCTATTGTTTGGCTTCCAGGTGATTCCTGTGACTGGGTTCAGCTCCAGGTTCTAGGTGTGTATCCAGATTTCCACCAGTTTCTATCAGATTAGCCAATTTGCTGCTATTGCTTTTTATGATTTTGGATTGTGTACTCCATTTTCCTCCCATCCCCCCATGATCTGTAGGGCGATGCTGTTCAGAGCCTCTGGGAAGGTGGCCTGCACCAGTCAGCTGTCTGGTCTCCAGCTAGACTAGGCTGTGTTCCCACGAGTCCATTCAACTCTTGGACTAATTGTTTCTTGCAGACTTTGCGTTTCTTTACTGTCCTTTTCTCCAACTGGAGAGAGAACAACCTTTGAATCTTACGTGGCTGCGAGCAAACTTACAAGACCTAGTCATTAACCATCACAGTAGCACATCTACACACTAAAGAAATAATAACACAAAACTAAAAAAAAAAGGGGGGGAACACACAAAATTCATCAGCACCCATTACTTTTCAGTTTTTTCTTTCTATGCTCAGAATTGCAAGTAGTGGGTAAAATAAAAGTTTTACTCACATGGGATATTCTTGCCAGAATTATCCACTAATGAGGCTAACATTCCCGGCACCCCAGAGATTGTGATGCTTTCTATTTAATGCTATTTTCATAATCGAATACTGGATTTACCTTTTTCTGTATTGAAAAAGTGGGAAGATGGGTATAAAGGTTGCAGGATGATAGGAAAAGGGAGACAAGGTCAAGGAGCCCACAGAGAAAAAGAATGGTTGGAAACTGATTTTGATAGCAATTGTATAATTCTTGAGGTGGTTGTCATATGGAGTGATATGCTAAATGTTTTAAGCCCCAAATAGCAAAACAAACAATATTGTGCCTTAAAAAAAAGCAAATGCCTTTCTGTCTTTCATTTTTCTTTTCTTTTCTTTTTGCTCTGCTTTGTTTGTTTTTCCAATCAGATCCATACATGCTTTTCCACAACCGTAAGCAGGACTCCTTTTAAGTTCTCACCTGAACTCTTCATTCTTTGGATGGCAATGTTCACATTTCCAGCTTGCTGGGTCTCTGTTTCAACCCTCTGTGTCATCACGCAAGGTCACAAACACTTATTGGACAAGCGTAATCTGATAGTTTCTAAATGAGACTTGGGTTGCAGAAGGGAAGAAGTAAAACTAGTCCTTGCCGTGAATGTCTGTCTGGCCAGAAGGTTGGGAATTTTTAAGGAAAACTATAAGAGTTGGGCAATATAGCAAAAGATTAGTTGGGTGGTATGGCCAATGAATGAATGAAATACTTTGAAGATAAGAAAAGTTTGCCAGGAAAAATGGATGAATTAAGAAGTCTTTTTGAAATTAAGAAGTCTTTTTGAATTAAGTAGTCTTTTTGAAAGACCACGGTATTTTACTTAGAATAATAAAGAAAGCATTGCTAAGAGTGAGAGAATGGCTCCAATCAAAGCATGGACACTGAGGAGTTGTTAATATGTATTTCCTCCCCCCCCCCCCCATGGAAATGTGTGAACTTTTGTGGGTTTATGATGACTTGTGTGTGAGTGGAAGTACCGACCATGGGGCTTGAAATAGGACTTTAGGGTCAGTAGCAAAGGTGTGACTCTACCTAGCTGACTTCATTCTAGAAGAAAGAGAGAACCTTGTATGTTTTTGGATAGAAGATGGAGCAGCCAGAGTCCAGTACTGGAAGAAGAGGACAGAAAATTAAAATGTGGCAATTGTCCATCAAGATTTGCCTAATGTCCACAATGAAGAGTGGCATCCTGTAGTCCTACAGCAGGTCTTACAAGAAGAATCTGTTCATAATGCCTTATATGAGCGCCGAGTAACAAGAACATCCACTCTTACAGACCTGAGAAGACTAAATTTCTACCACGAGCCACATGAATTCCTGAGTATGTTTTATTCTGTCTGACTTACTCATTAAAACACAAAAACTCCTGAAAGGGTCACTTAAGAAATCACTTACTGCTTGCTGGGAATCCAATAGGCATCTTAACACTTTATTAAAAGCATAATACTCTACACGTTTTCACCAAGGTCATAATTTCTAGAATTGTCAAGTGTTAGACCTGAGAAAGCACAGGTGAGAACAGCTTTACAAGAGTGTGTTACAAACAGTGGAATAACAGCTTGAGATGAAACTCTGCACAATCATTGGGTAAAAAGAGGGTTTTAATTTTCAATCAAACAGCTCCCATCAAAAGGTGTTAAAGGTTTCAATTTTTCAAACAGCGGACTGGCTGCAGTAATCCAAGCCCTGCAAAGTCTGGATTACATTAACTAAATTCAAGCATGACTAGACTGCCTTGCAAACCCAATTTCCCTGAAACTGAAAACAATTAGCATTCTGTTTATTCATGAGATTAAAACCATTGAGGTGTAAAATGGCAGGTGTAGTGTTAAGTACTTTGTCTGAATACTCTATTGAGGAAAGACAAAGTCCTTTAAACTAAGTGAGCCTATGTCAATGCCTTTTAGGTTCAACTTTTTGATGACAACACAGGAGTTTATTCATCTATTGTATTCACAGAAATTCTAAAACAGGGTAGTGAGGGAATATGAGAATGAATGCCTTCCATGTAGAAGACCAGGGTTCAATGCGTGCCTAATGCACCACAGAGAAAGAAGAGGTTTCAGCACTGCTTTCAGCCTCAAAAAGACTAGCAATGTAAGCCTGGTGATTGCTGTCAAGAAATCAACCAATGACAACAACCTTATGGGTCACAATGGTTCCATTCCAAAACACTCATGGAGGACCAGGCAGGAATTAACAACAGCAACAAAATAAAAGGGTTAGGAACAGATTCTCCAACTGGATGATCAAAATTAGGTGCTTGCCTCTTATTTTTTTTATTAGGCCTTAAATTCTTTTTTCTTTAAATAAACCATTTTATCCGGGGCTCATACAACTCTTATCATGATCAATACATACACCGATTGCAGGCAGACCACATTTGCACATTTGTTGCCATCATCATTCTCAAAACATCCTCCTTCTACTTAGGCCCCCGTATCAGCTCTCCATATTTCCCCACTCTCCCAACTCCCCCCCACTTAATAATTTACAAAATGTCATTATTAATTTACAAAATGTCATATCACACTTCGTTCGATAAATTCTATTCACCCTGGTTTGCAAAAGTTTATAGAGGGCAGTAATAATCTCAAATTCATTTGCAGAGTTCCCCACAGAGAAGAAACTACTAGTGAATTTCTTCTGATCATATGTAGCATGCATACTAGATCATACTGGCCAAGTACATAGATAAACAAGTATGCAAATGCCTTGGCCTCAGGTCAAGGGCACTGGGAAGTAGACGGTCTCCAGCCCTCTCCAGTCAGCCAAGAGACTTTCTTGGGTATGTTCTTGATAGAGGTCATTATAATGGGGATAGTGTGGGATAGTCCAGTGGGTTACATGGTCATGAATATTGCCCTATCGCTATCTTGGTCAGAAAACTCTGGATTGATTTTGTAAACCCTTCTACCTAATAATGTATGGGTCCCCACCCTGCTCCCATTTCTGCTTTTATCATCCCACCTGTAACTTTGATGTATTTCTTTGCCACCAGTTCTGAATTTGTAGCAGTTCCCATTGTTCCATGCCTTCCATAGCTAGTGTCCTAATAGGGAGTCTCAAGAAGCCATTTTGATCGTGTGCTCAGGGCATCCCTCGTCTGGATGATGTGTCTGTGTCTCTGCTCCTTTAAAGACTTAATAACTGCTCTCTTTCTCAAATATCACATATTTGAAACCAGGGTCTCTTTTGAACCCTCAAACAGCCTATCCACTTACATTAAGTGAAGCTTTGAGAAGTTTGAACCTGGGTCTCATTTTCAAGATCCGCCAAGATGTGATGAAAACTCAATACAGCCATGGCCATACATGGAATGTGAATAGAAAAGTGATTGGCACATGGTAGGTAGGCAAGAAATGTGAGTTACTCCACCCTGAAAAGACTCTATTTGAATTCTAATTCCAAATCCAAAGAATTTCAGATTTCAAAAGGAACTAAAGATCATTTGGGATAAATAAATCATTTTTACAGGTTAGGATGATCAGAAAAATTATGCCCACAGTCAGACCGCATGTAGATCAGGACTGTAGCAGAAGTTAAGGTCTCTAATTCTACTCCAGGGCCCTTAGGGCACCGATGGAATGACTCAGCCATGCCAACTACCAACCATCGTTGTAATTCAGAAGAATCATTGTCTCTCCCTCTTGGGCAGACTGCTCACATTAGGCCTTCTTTTCCTTGGTCTATGAATTTATGTGTCTTCCCCAGGCCTAGAATCTCCAATCACCCCTCTGAAGGCTATGGGGAATTAAAAACTCTTGTGAGTGCTCTACACAAGCATTTTCTTCATGATTCATCTGAGTAAAGGCACAGGTCATTTCAAAAAGGACCACACACTCACTTATATGCTCCATTAAGCCACAGCACCTACTCCTGTGCCACAATGGACAGGCTTGGAAACACATATGTTACTGTAAACATTTGTGGATCTGTTAAGAATACTGATTTTCATACCTACAGACCGATCAACAAGAAAAAAAAACCGATGTTAAATGGACGATTAGGATTGAAAAAAAAGACTCTTTGCAGTAAAAGTTGACCTAACAAGCCCTTTCAAAATATAGTCATATGTCAGAGTTATAGCCCAACTCCATAACATTCCCAGAACAAAGGGGTTTCCTAAGATGTTCCTTTGCACAGCTCTAAAGGGCTTAAGTTGATTTTAGAAAGGCAGAAGGTAAACTGCATTTTAAGCAGAGTAGCAATCTACATTGGGAACACTGTACACTCATAGACACACACACACAATTTGTTGGGCTTCCAAATCTGCCAACAACTCTGTGTGACCTTGGGCAATACACTTTCCTTCTGGTTATATATCAGGGGGAAAAATGGGAACAAGATCAGAGGAGTGAAAGAAGCAGCTGTGCTTTCAAACAAAAACACATTTAATGTAAACTGGATGAAGGTTTTACAGGGCAGGTGGGTTTTCCATTCAAGAAAGCATACCCATTTTATTGTACCTCCTTGATTGCAGCTACCACAATGTAATGTCACTCATCCCACTTCCAACATACGTTCCCTATTTCAATTGTTCCTTCTTTCCTAACCAAATCAGAACTTTGTCCTAGGGTAAATGTTGTCTTTTTGATTTCAAATAGTTGATTAGTCTAAGACAGGTTCTCAACCCGTGGGAAGTCATCCCTTTGAGGGGTAAACGACCCTTTCACAGGGGTCACCGCATTCATAACAGTAGCAATGGAAATAATTTTGTGGTTGGGGAGAGTCACCACAAAATGAGAAACTATGTTAAAGGGTCTCGTCATTAGAAAGGTTGAGAACCACTGCTCTAAAGTATGCTACCTCACTAGTAGACCTGTCTACCCCTTGGATGAAAAATTGAGCCACAGAGGGGAGCTCGGTTCCCTTTGAAAGTGGGCGGCATATTCTCTTTGTATTTCCAAAGTTCAAAAAGTAGTCAGGATCAGACTTTTAGACTCAGTGCTGACTCTTGAGATTCCCACTAACAAAATGACCTCAGATTCAGAGTTCCTTACCTTGTTTTTCAGAATATTCACAAAGATGGGAGAGGAATGACCCTATCAGTCCATAAAACGTCAAATGCAGCATACGCTCAGATGTGTCCAACACATGTGTGTCGCTGTATATGTTCATATCAACTATCTGATACAGGAGGAATATATAGTTAAGCTACCTGGCTTTCAAATAAAATTTACCTGGATTTGCACTAGGACCTTGCTATATAGTAGTTATTTGAATGCAGGAAATTCACTCTATGACTCTTAAACGCTATGACTTCTTCACTGATACAAGAGATACAGTGATAATAATAATAGACCTCATATAATGTTATAAAGTTTAAAAGACCCAATACATGCAAAGCTCCTAGAGCAACGTCTGCTGATTAAGTATTTGATAAGCACTAGTTTTACCTTCACAAACACACAGATTGACAAGACAAATATAGCAGCAGATCCTTCTTTTTTTTAATGGTAAAAAAAGTAATTTTCCTATCCAACCCTGCTCTCCAAAATGTTGCTGTTTTAAATGTGGTCAATCTCACTACTCCTTGAGTTATTGACAAGTTTATTGCTCACTTTGTACCTAAAATAGGCCTAGGACCTGGAGTGGACTGTTGAGTGTTAAAAAGGAGAGGGACTAAAGAATAAGTTGACATAAAAAAAGCTAGAAAACAGTTGGACAAAAGGAAAATGCAATTCAATGAAGAGACTTCTGTGTAAACTTTATCATTTTCATGCTAATACTAATAGTATTAGAGGAAATTATTTTCTTCAAATAAGACCTGATTCCCATCTAACTAATTTGGGGGTGGGGAGGTAGTTTCACCTCTATTTCTCACAGCCAACCTTAGATTTCAAGAGCAATCGTTGATGACAAGAACCTGCAAAGACACCCTTTGTTGTTTGGTCATATGGGCTTGGTGCCCATGCAGAGAGCTCCCTGCACACGACAGAACACAGCCTAAGGGATCCCACAGTGAGGCAGGACCCTACACCCCCATCCTCAATTCTCTCCACACTCATGTCCATCATTGTATCCCCTGGGTTAATCCCTCTCACTGGAGGTCTTCAACTCTCTGCCTTACTAAGTCTGATGCTCTTATATCTTCTAATACTTTTCAGAGAAAAAACAAAACGAGTCTACTCTTCTTACAAATGTCTCCCCCTGTGTCTCTGTTTAGGATTCATCTTTATCAGGGTAATTATGAACCAAATTGTGACCAGTTTTTAAGTGGGACACCATTGACTGGAAGGAGGGGGTGGTTCTTGGTTAAAAATTTGGTCTATATGGAGCAACAAAAATGCTCATGGAACACAAAAATAGTATTGTAATATATCTATTTAATTTTAAAACGCTAAGGGATGCAGGGGAAATTGTTAGAAAACGGGATGTCTGGTCACCTTTCTCTATTATGTTGATCAACATGAGACAGATGCTTAATGTGGGTTATTTATCAATACAACCCAGAAAACGGATTTTGTTTATATAGGACTTTGGTGTGTTTTTTTGTGGGCTGGGTGGGTGCTTTTCCCTGCATCCTACACTATCTAATGTATCCATTCACCTATAAATCACTCATTATTGCTATCAGCTCCCCTGCAGTACAATTTTAAAACTTTCTTTGTAAGAGTCTAAAGATCTTAAGTATAGCCACTCTGTGGTGGTCATGTGCTTATGTCAATTCCATGATTGAGCTGTAGGGGTGGAGTCTAGCCTGTTAATCTGGAGATAGCCATTGAGTAGCCAATGAAGCTTCCGTGTGGGCATGGCTTTCTCCTGAGACTTCTGGGAAATCTTGCGATATTTTCCTTGTGGAGATGAGAAGCTATCTCCCCAGTTGTTGGGAGTTAGTCTCAGAGACAAGGAACTATGGACAAGACAAGATGGCAGTGTCCCAGGAGCTGGAGGAGCTGGAAGAGAAGCCCTGATGGAACAAGACCTGAAACTGGAGAAGCCACATGGAGAACCCTGCCAGCGCTGCAGGTACCTCTTCTACCATTGGATGCTGTTGATGGAACCTGAGCCCTGGAAGTGAGGAGACCCCCCCCACTCCAGTGCCAGGATTCTGCACTCACTGACAAGTGACTTCATGAGTCAGAAGGAGACTTTACATACTGATATCGGGCATATGGGCTAATATCAGACTTATGACATTTGGCAGGACTGGGTTGGGATGCTTTCTCAATGTTGCATTCCTCTTATATATAAACCTTTCCCTTATATCCATATGCGTGTCCCTTATATCCATATTTGTTTTTCTAGTCTGTCTGGACTAACACACACTCAATCATCTATCATCAGTCCCCTGGATTTTACAAGTGACTTTATTTGACTTAAAATTTGAAACTTCTCAATATAAAAATGTGCATATAAGCAAGGATTGCATTGTGCACTGAGTAGCATACTATAACATGAAATCTTCCTCTGTAATATTAAAGGAAAACAATTATTGTCCAAATATATTAATACATTCCAACCTTGGACATATTTTAGAGAATTCCTTGTGTTCCTAATAGTTCATCTGATTTCATGATGGATATGAAAAGCAAAAGATTTTCAAATCAATATCCATGGATATGATGTGACTAGTGGGAGTAGGAAATGATTTATTCATTTTTTAAATAAAATCGCCAACTGGCAAAATACAAACAGTACTTAGAAAGATCACCAAACAAAGCAGTTAACTAAAATACATAAAAAATAACAACAACAAAACCACTAAATTAAACCAAACTGAAAAGAACCTAGAAGCAATCAGTAACCCATTGACTGATGTGGGTTTTGCCAAAAGTTCAAAAGTGTCATGTTGGAGTTTTTAAACAATGCCCCCTCCTGAATCTCAGAACATGTATCTTCTGAGACACGAGGTTTGAAAATGAGTTATGTGACAGTAGATGCTCAGAGCAGGAGACAAAATGCAAGAGTTGTAGACTCTGAATTGACCTACGCTAAGGATCCTGACTATACCATTAACTAGTGTTTCCCATCGCCACCATTTATGAAATATAATATCAGAACAATAGTAAAAATGCATAAACCATTCTTTGTCTCCATTAGCAGTCAACGGAATCTAAAAAGAATCAAATATTAGTTTACCAAGTAGTCTACCTCACATCAATTGTTTCATGGCATATCAGTATAATCATGATGACTCTGAATTCATGCCTACCTAAGAGTTGATAGATAATGCTCATTCATCTCCATTTTGCGCTTCACAAAATTATCCTTATTTCTCAACATAAATCAGCTTTCAGTGGAAGAAAGTGTGGAGGATAAAATGCTCCGAGTTAGACCAGCATCTAAGTCATTGAACGAAAATCTTTCAGGTTTAAATTGAGTAATGATAATGCCCTAAAAAGAGTTGACCCAACTTTGTTTTTATTTACTAAAAGCAGCTCATTGCAAAGGAAAAGCACACATGATTTATGGATTTTCATTGTTAAGCTACAGAACTTTAATCCATAGCTCATGAAAGGGTGCAAGAGCAGCTTGAAAATTATGCTGAGCTTAATTATACTTAATGTGAATTATTCAGAAGTGCAGACAGAGACTAAAAATTTATTTCATCCGAAGAAGCTTGACATTTTAATTGGTCCTTCAGAATAGAGACAAAACAATTTCCTCTCAAGTAAATTTACATCTTCCCTATCAGAAACACAGCCTCAGCCAAGCAGAACTTCATTAACAAGATTCATTATCACGCCAATGTCTGCTCCATCAGGTGTATGGCCCAGGTGAAAGGAGGAATGCAAAGTAATGGCTGACATGTCTAACAGATAGAAGTGATTTAAGTAGGGGAAAAATGACAGATTGAGCCACCATACCTTGGTCATTAGCCATTTTGTCGGGGTGCTCCACTGTGGGGGAAAAAACAGAAATAATATTATTTGACTTTGACAATTCCCAGCAAACAGTTTGACACAGCAAATGAACAGTTCGGTTCATAAATCGTCATACCCAGGTCAATGCCCTCCTGAAATAGAATTGATAAGGAATTGTGGCTTCATGTAATCAAAGAATCATGGGATGATTTCTGTTGCACAAGTCAGAGGAATAAAAATAAAGGCACCCTCTTGCTTGTATAAATGCATTCTAAAATATGCGCTGTTCATCACAGTCCTTTACACATATTATGCAAAAATGCAAGCCATAAAGCATGTTATTTCATTGTAGTTGATATTTTCAAAAAGAGAACTTAACCCATTCTTATCTGAATAAATTAAAATAACAAAATATGACCTTGTTTTGATTCTGTCCTATAGGGTTCATTTGAGTCTGCGTGCAGTTAGTTTCTGTCATAAGCAGACCCAATTCTAGGACCACTTTCATTTCACTTGTTCTGACTCACAGTGACCCTGTGGGATAGTTTGAACTACTTCATAGGTTCCCTGAGTCTACTTTTTAAAAATATTTTTTTTCAAACCATTTAATTGTGAGTTAACACAGATGTCATTCCATAGGTGAATCTCATCAAGCACTGTTGTAGATTTTCTGCCACAATCAGTTTCAAAACATATTTTTTCCTTATTGAACTCCTTGACATTGCTTCCTTTCACTACCCACCCCCCACCCCAATCACCACCACTACTGCATCCTCCAGAAACTCTCATTCTACTTGCTTTCCCTACAGGTTCATCTATTCTGAGTATCATCTACTGAAAAACAGAAAAATAGATAACAATAATTCAAGGCAGTCAGTCACTACCAATAACATAACACATCTGAGATAAACTTCAATATGAACAAACCAAATCCAGAAACTATTGAGAACCACATCAGGCCTAATGTGCATCAGAGGGGGATCAATCGATAAGGTTTTCATTGTGTAAGTGAGCTTTGTAATTTCAGTTTTTAAAGTCATATCGCCAAAGCACTGTATTCAGTAACCACTTTCCTCCCCTCCCTCTAATATGGATAGATGGAAATCACCAGAGGCTTATTGAGTGTGTACATCTCACAAATGCATCTTAGGCTCCCACTGTCATCCAGAGTCTTCTGCAAATCAGAGTCTCACAATTTAAACTCTACTGCTATTTCTTCCCTTGACGTCAGATGATAAGAGTTGCAATTCTTCTATCACGAATACTGATGTGCTTCTTCCTTGTGGACTTAGTTGACATCTCACTTAGTTGACTGCTTTCTTGGAAACAAGCCTTTAATATCCCAGACACTATTCTATCTGATAGCTGGGCACCATCTAATTTCTTGACCACACTTTGGCACCCTTGTGCCCCCTTCCTGAGGATGGGTGTTGAGCAGGGTCAAGATGTAAGAACGGATTATTCTTACATTATAACTAGGGATTCGCATGAGACCAGATTTAGTGTAAGGACCAAACCCATTCCTTTATCTGTGCTTTTGTTTTGCTTTGACTTTGGCTTCATTTCAAAACCTTCTTGGTAATTTATGGTAGAGAGTTTTATAAATCCTCCCCCTGGGGCAAACTGATTTTTCATTAATTTTGTCTTTGATTAGTCCCTGGTACTAATTTTTAAAAGCCCCGTTGGGAGAGGCCCACTGGGCCAAGGTAGGCTAATGCCAAATCATAAGATTTGAACTTATTGCCTAATTAAACTGCTTCATCTTCTTCCCAAGAAGTAGTTTTATCCACTACAGCATAGTTCTTTCTAAACAAACAACCTGATACATCATGACAACAGGAGAAGTTGTCAACTTCAGAGGAGGTATGAATAATGGTCTTAGAACAATTGTTTTAAAAATTGTAATATCTCTACAGCTTTAAAAAGGATGCCTTCTTTGTTAACCAAACACGACTATAGAAGAGCTAAACCTCTGATATGATGACTATTTTAGAAACTGTGATATTTTGATCAGTGTAGACTTTGGTGGAGATGATGTTCTAAGTTCAGTTTCTCTTGATCAGAATAATTTTAAGCATCCTTTGCAAGAAAGGTCTTTGGAAGAGTGAAGGATCTTGTTAAAAGCAGATTCTAATTCCCTATATCAGGAGTGGGAAAGCACATTCTCAGCAGGGAGTTAAACCAGAATGAACCAGTTTGAAGCCCTCCTTTAAAGGAACCCTTGGAAGGAACCAAGGTTAACTGCTAACCAAAAGGTTTTTGGAATCCACTAGCTACTTCTCAGAAAAAAAATGAGCCAACCTGTTTTCTTATAGATGACAGTCTTATAAACTTGCAGGATAGTTCTTCTCTGCCCCAGGAGCTTGCTCTGGGTTGGAATCGACGGGCTGGCCATGCTTTTTCCAGTCCATGACCGTGTAGTGTTCCAGGCACACTCAACTCAGCTAATGGAACCCAAACATGATACTTATGAGAGTCCACTTGCCAGTCTCATATTTTTAGTTCACTTCATGAGGAGTCTTTGCTGGCCTCGTGGATTACAAACTAGGCTGCTAATGACAAGGTGAGCAGTTTGAAATCACCAACCATTCCATGGGACAAAGATGAGATTTTCTACTCCTGTAAAGAGCTAGTCTCGGAAGCCCACAAGTGTATTTCTCTCCTGTCCTAAAGTACTGCAGTGAGTCTGTATAAACTCGACCTTAGAGAGTTTTGATTTTTTTTGGTTTGAGTTCAATCCACACAGGAAAAAAAACACAATGTATTAACAAGTCCATCTTTTCATTATGGGTGATTATCTCTACCTAGGAAATACAACGCTATTAATTATAAAGTATTTTAAAGTTTATGTTCTACAAATGGCAGTCTACTTTTTTGAAAGTAGGAGCACAAAAAAGCATGTCCAGAAAAAAAAAAAAGGACTAAAATCAGATGCTGTGGGAAAAAAAAAGACTTTTCCAGGTGGACACATTATATCATAGGATTTCAAATCCAAGGATCAACTAGTCATTTTCATTTTAAATGTATATGTAGGCAGGGTCTATGAAAATGATACTCTAGGAAAGTTATTTGAATTTTGCAGCAGTAGTGAACTTTTGAAATCTGGAATTCTCATTGTGTGTGTATTCATTATATTGAGTTCTAGAAACAAGCTTGTGAACAATCATTCATATCACATAAATATTTATGATTTCTTTTAGCTCACTGGATTCTCTAATCTAGTCTGTAATTCTTCCATTTTTAATTTTGAAATTGATTTTCACTTCCTTTTTCCATTGAAGACTAATGGCTTCTCACATTACATCTTCTGATGGTGACGGAGAGGGAAAGAAAAGTGGTTTCAATGGGCAACTCTACTGTATATAGTTTGTAGACAGCACAGGGGTTTTACTTGTGATCCTCTTCAGGTGGATGTTGAGGATGACCACGATATTGTAGGAACTGCCCTCCAGGTCTCTGGAAGGAATGATGTTATTTCCAGATCGTGAATGTCTAAGCTCTCCAAGAAGTTTAAAGGTTTGGCTATCATGACAGGACTCACCAGAGAAACTCCCATACTCAGCATTTCCTATGTAGAAGAGAATTGCTTACATTATGGTAGAAGGAAGAAGAAGATGGCTCCATTCATCATTCTCCTGCTGTCTGTAATCATACACCATGTGCTGTTTATAGTCGAAGAAGCTTTCATTTTAGCCAGTGAAAAATAATGAGATGTTATAGTGGGCAACCCCATAGTATGTTTTTTTTTTGTTTTATTAGCAAAGTTAGGCTCTATATAATGTGAGAAATTTTGAATGTCAGAAGATAGATTATCCATTGAAGAATATTTCCAAACAGAGAATTGGATTCTAATTGCTGTATTTTATTAGAAATGAATGATGTTTCTCATAATTTTGTAAGAAAGATCACAGATTTGGCTACATGATCTTGAAGATGAAATTAATTTGAAACGAATTCAAAGATGGAGTCTTTTTTTGTCTTTTGTTATTGAGCTTTCAGTGCAGAATCCCTGGATAGAAAAAAAATGCACACTTCCTGTCGATCTTTCGCTGCTGAGACGATATTTTTGGTATAGGAGATGACCTCCTTCCTCCACAGGACTCTCCATGGTCTATCCATTATGTCGGGAACATTCACTTCTCCAATTACTGGATAGGTCCACATAAAGAAACTGATTGTATTGAAGAACAAACCATGTGATACATAGAAATCCCTCTCATACAGTACAATAGTGTGTGCCTAGACTAATGAGAACCTGGGGGAGTTTTGATGAGGGAAGTGGGTCTTAGTAGAATCCTATATGGCCATAGAATCAAACTAAATATTCTCTTAATACTGCAAAGAAAACAGTCATATGCACCATCATATATATATATATATATATATATATATATATATATATATACACATACACACACATACATACATATGTGTGTGAATAAAAACTCAAATCACCGTCATAGAGTCCATTATGATTCAGTCTGGTTGGTTGATAGACAAAATAATAGCAGATAATACAGTTACTTTGCAAAGACTGGCTATGAAAGCATGAAACTTGCGGACACCTGCATAGGGCTTCATTTTCAATAAAACCTTTTGTATATTGTCCCACAGACTACTGGGACTACTACAGACTACAGACTACTCCCTCAGCTTCATGATTATATCTATCTATCTATCTATTATAATATAATATAATCTTCCTCTCTGTCAAATAAAATTATATTCATATACACTAGGATTCTTATGTCTTGAAACAGCTCTGTGAGGTAAGTACATCAACTCTCTGAGCAACCACATTGTATTATGTCTCTATGTAAGCCTTTTTATTGTATCTTCAAATCTCTTATGATGAGATATCTACTTTGGAACATCTGTTATGGTAAGCAACTATGTAAGATGCATGCCTGGACACTGATGATTATTAGTATTAATGGTAGATATCAATATTTCTGTATAATTTATAATGCACCAGAAACTTATTTTACTATATGGTGAAGGTCTCCTTTTAAAAAACCAGTAGATTATTAGTAAGTAGGACATACTTAGAGTAGATTATATTAATCACTCAAATTACAGTATTCAATAACTGTGTATGACCAGTAACAACTCACTAAGTATGTCCTTGGTTCTACAAATAAGTCATCAGATAAATTTGTGATACTTAAGATAAATTGTACCAAAAGGACTCTTGAGTTCATTAGATAATTGACAGTATGGTTATCATTCTGGGCTTGTAAATCCCATAATAATTCATCAGTCTGTTGCTTAATACATTTGGATGCCTTGAGTAATCTTAAATCCTCCCTGAGATCTCTTAGTTGGCACACATTGCAAGCATGAAATTAATTTGGCACTTTTCTGTAGATAAAGATGGAGCAGTAACAAAACATTAGCTACACTTCATGCTCCCCCAAAGTTTCCTTTTAGTGGATTCTTTGGAGTGAAATTTGTTTCAGACATGAATTCCTCAAGAACTAAATTGATGGAAGTTGTCGCTTTTCCTTGTTGCTTCTTTCCCAACTTTGACTCTGTCACTGAGAACAGTGTGTGGCTTAGGCTGAAGACTTGTTTGTGGGATCTTGGCAGACTTTCAGGTGACCAAAAAATGCATACATTGTCGAGCTAATTCCAACTATTCTGTATAGATCACTATTCAGGATTCAAGTGTCCATTGTGTATATGGATATTTCCCCTAGAAGAATGGGAAATAAGCTAACAAAGTATGCTAGTATCCTCCCATTAGGTTGGCAAACAACAGGATGAGATATCAATCATTAATGTATTTTTAATTTTTCAGGGCTTGCCACCATACAGTGTCAAGTGGTCATTCTGATGTACAGACAAAATGCTGGCTTAAGACACAAGTTATTCCTCTTCAGAGCATTATACTTCATTCCTTACTCTATATCTTTAAATGCCAATTATGGAATATTCAAGTTATTCTAAATGGGGCTGAGCCCCAGTGGCAGAGTGGTTGAGTGCGGGACTGTGGCCCACTGGCTTGGTGGTTCAAATGCAGCAGCAGCAAGGCTGGGTAGCTCCCACAACCACCAGACGGCAGTGATGCACCCCCCACCTCCAACAAAAAAACAAAACAAAACAAAAATTATTCTAAATGGTAAAATCATGGAGGCTCTTGATTTGGAATTCTGGAATTTTCTTCTAGTGATCACAGTGTATTTGTTTGTTCATTCGTTCGCTCCTTCCTCCCTTCCTTCCTTCCTTCCTTCCTCCCCTCCTTCCTTCTTTTGTTTCATCATTGTTGCTAACCTGGATCTTTAAAATAAATACCTACATTCTTTTGGAACTTTTCTGTTATGCCATATCGGAATTTATTTTAATATAGTAGGACAACAGTTCCTAAAAGAAAACATCTAAAGTTAACAAAAGCATACCCATTTTAAATAATTCAATGCTTCTTAATTTGACTGTTTTACATTTTTAAAAAATGGATGAAAGGTTTCATTCATGATATATTGAAGGAAACCCAAACACAAGAAATCAATACACCATTCCAAAAAAGATTGTAACTGAAACCAGTCAGGTTAAATATCTCTGCTTTGTGGCAATGTCAGAAAATATAACACCGTTGCTCTTTCTCTCATGTGCTGACTTTGAGACTAACAGGGTTCATTTTATTTTACTTTTCCTGATTTCCACCAACACACACTATACAAAATACAATCATGGCATTTTCTCTGGTGAATTGGTAGAGGACATGGGGCTGATAGTCACCATCACACTTTGCCCAACTTCCTACCCAATTTAATAGGCATCTGATTCTTATGAGCCCCCTAACAAGAAACATTTTAAATTTACTTTGAAATATACACTATAGCTGACAGAGAAGGCAAAGGACAGTTTCTAACAGACACTCCCAAGTTACTTTGTCACCACTTTGAGACCATAAGAACATATTCAAACCTTTCAGAGTCCTGAAGAGGACAGGATCTGACAGGGGCCCGACTCCTTTGGCATTCCGTGCTTGGATTCGAAAGTAATACGTGGTGTCGAGGTTGAGATCCATAATTTGATGGGTGAGCCGGTCACCACTGATGGTTTCCATGATCCAGTCATCGATTGGGATGTTCTTGTCCAACGTATAAAACAAGACGTACGCTGCATAAAGAGAGGAATGGGCCTGTGTTGAGTGCGCTGGTTTGCATGGCTTTGAGCTGCTTTGAAATTCCCATTCTTCCCAAGTAAAATCAGCAGTGCTGATTGCACATTCACAAACTATGAACTAGAGTATTCAATTTTGCATGTAATGATATCTTATTCATACGGCAAGGATTAGATAAATATTATTTGAATGCATGGACCCCGGAAATGGAATAGGCCATTAGAAATAACAAATAGCTCCTACATTTAAAAATGTAGTCTTTCTCCTACCAATAAATCCTGGTTAATGGTTGACTCTAATATAGAAGCAAGATGAAAAATATAAAACATAGATAACAAGTCTTCATAATTTTCTTTGTGGTCCGATAATGAAAATAAGTAATATTTATTTTGGCTGGTGCTAACTAATAAATATCTGCTGAAAAGTATAAACTGTCATGCACATTTAAAGTGTTATGAAAGTAAATGATCATTTTTTATTACGATAATAACTCTGCAAGGGTGACAGGGGCCGTGTTGCTCTCCTTTTGCAGATGACAAAGCAGAGGGAATTACTCAAGGTGACCCAGGTAGCTGGCAAAAAGTTCGGGAAGTGATTCTCTGTTGTCATATGGAAATCCCATACCAAATCCCTAGTCCATCGCACCGAGGCAAATAAATATTCTTGAATAACTGTATGCAACCTAGCTAGTATCTCAAATATCACTTATCCACAACTCAATATGATCCTCAAAAGAATACAGCCACGGTTTGCTCAGATGCCAACCACAGTGATGAGTCCTGCCTGCTATGATTTCCTCCTCAGAACTGGAGGAGACAAAGCTGGGAAGACATGGCTCGTGGCTGGAGTGCCCGTTCCTTAACCACTTCCCCTTCGCCCTCGGCTGGGTCAGAGCTTGCCTCTTGGTGCTCCATTTCCAGCCCCGCAATCCCTGCATTCCTTCCAGGAGCCTGCTCTGCCCTCTAGACTGGGAGGACCTACTGAGGGTCCTGGACTTTTGGGGAGAGCAGGGGAAGTCTGGGCCACTGGGCTGTGAGTTCTGGCCCAGATAGGCACCCATCAGAAGGTCATTACTCACATATACATGTCTTCCAAAATCCCCCTATGATGCTCCTTTTGGTCTTTCCTAGTGATTACGAGTTGGGTTGCTAACCAGAAAGTCAGCAGTTTGCATCCACCTGCTAAGGACAGGCAGGTGTCTCTATTCCTGTAAGCAGTGACCATCTCAGAACCCCCACGGGGTTGCTCTGTTCTGTCCTCTAGGATCCCTATGGGTCAGGATCCACTGGATGGCAGGGAGTTTTGACTTTTCCCACTCACAGCAATATTGAGCTACAAGACTCTGGCCACTTAGGAGTTGAAAACCTTAACAACTCTGAAGCCCCGGAGGAGAGTGCCTGCCAACCTTGGCCCTTTGAACCCACCTGCCACTCTCCTTCAGACAAACAGGAGGAGGTGATCTGAGTCCATAAAGATGGCATAGCCTTAGAAACCTTAACGGGTAGGTCTATTCTGTCTGATATTGTTACTATGAGTCAGAATGGAAAACTTATTTTGTTGTTGCTACTCTATATCTGTGTGGCAGAAGAAATACAGCCAGAATACTCCTTAGAAGTGAGGCTGAGGGCACTTCTCGAGTACTTTGAGCACGTTCTCAGGAGAGAGAAGAAGCACCTAGAAAGAGGACCCTTGTTTGGTAAAGTAAGTTGTCAGTGGAAAAGAAGAAGGCCCTAATCCAGATGGCTTGGTACACTGGCTGCCATGAAGGCTCAGACATAGCTGTAATGGTGAGGATGGAACAGCACTGGGCAGTGTCTCATTTTGTGGTACCTGAGGCTACTATGAATCTGTAACCATGCTAGAACTTCAGAAATAATAGGGTTTATATAAAGGGGCTATGGCATCTGAAAAGAAGGGGGGGTGTCAATAAATAAATTCCAACCCAAACCCATACTATCGAGTCCATTCTGGCTTGCAGTGACTCTCCAAGTCAAAGCTGAACTGCTCCCTAGGGTTTTTGAAGTCAATGTCTGAGACAAATGCATCTCTATGGCTGGCCTTCAAAAAGTTTGAAGGAAAGTGGTAATCAAGGATAATATACTTTTCACAGACAACTATTGAAGCCTTTCATAGATTGATAGATAGATAGATAGATAGATAGATAGATAGATAGATAGATAGTTGGATAGATATCGATATTTCAAAAATGAGTAGCATAACATGCCAACGGACCAGAAGGTCAAAGATGCACCAAGATGAAGAACATTGGATTAGCATCCAAACTTACAAAGACTGTATCAGTTCTCCTTCTGGTTCATATTAAATGTGACATTTAAAAGAAATTGTGAATTCTTGGTAGAAAAAGTCATTTTGGGGGTGTTCATTCATTTATAACTAGGCTCCAATAAAGTCTCCTCATATTCTCAAGTCCGACAGTCTCCAATCTTCTCCCCAAAGAGGCACATCTGATGAAGAGGAGCTCCTGATACTGTTATATTATTTAGTTTTATTATAAGCATGTCTTATCTATTCAACTGGATGGAAACATTCTTTTGAAACATGAGCTATATTTTATATTACTTTTGTATTCCTCAAAGAACCTAATAAAATAGTCTTCACACAATCGGTATTGAAACTTACTCATTGAATTAAATCCTTTATCCTGTAAGCATGCACCTTTACATTCATGACATTTAATGAAATTGTTAAAATTGTCACAGAGTGGTATAAGTGCATAATGAACCAGGAAGTTTGGAGAATTGTGTTCCTGTCCCATGCCAACTACATGCTTTTCAGATTTTCTTCATTTCTGAAATGGGAATAATGTATTTTTCTTCATTATGCTTTTTTATGAGGTAAAAATTATTCAATTAAACTATTAAAGATGACAGCTCTGGTCTCAGGCAGCTAAAGTTGAAGATGTAATCATTCATGAGCTTCTCACATCTTCAAATTACATTTGTGCCATTTTCCAATATATGTGAGCAAACTTGATTCCTTTTATCTTATTATTCTTAAATTATAGAACTTGCATGGAAAATAGAAATGGATATTGTTATCCAAAGCTCTACAAGTCAGCTGTCCAGAAGGTGGTTTGGCTATGTGAGTATTCTATATTTATAACAAATTAAATCCATCACAAATATTTCACTTTGCAGATTTCTATATAGCCACAGTTGGAACAAACTCAGGGTCTTCTCACACAAAGTTTATGTACCTACATTTCTTTTCTCTGCATCCAATTTTCTTTCTCTATCCTCTTCCTCCTCCTTTATCTATCTTGCTTTCATTCATCATACACAACAAGCAGCTAATGAATGAATTCTTACATCGTATTACAAATGGTAAGACTCGCTGGCATTATTGACTTAGCAAGAGCCTCACACACTGGAATCACAATTGTCAAAATCAGAAGGGCATGTTATTCTGGATAGAGTAAAGAAACAAATTCATAAGCACACATATGAGTATATAAGGGAGAGGCTTATAATCAAGAGGAAATGAACATTGAGAAAACAACCCAGCCAGGCTAGTCCAAACTCATAAGTCTGATGCCAATCTATAAAGTCCCCTTCAGATTCACAAGGCAAATGTAATGACATCAAATGATGGACAGTCACAGACCAGTTAGTAGAAAGTCTGTGGATCCAGTGGCATTGTCAGTATCTCAGTGCTAGCAGAGGTCTCTACTTGGCTTTCTCAGCTTCAGAGATCTGGTTCCATCAGAGTAGGTCTCTGTGGCTTCTTCTTCGTGATGTCTCATGGGAGTCTGTCTTGTGTCTTGTCAGTAGAGTTTCTCCAAGGGAGTGAACTGAGAGAGATAGTGTCTCTTGCCTCCAAAAAGGAATTTCCACATGTCCCAGAATTCTCAGAAGAAGGTCATGCCCACACAGAGGTCTCATTGTCTATCTCCAGATTGACAGGCTAGACTCCACCCCTACATTCTTAATCCTCAAATTGACACCAGATTAGATGACTGCCACAAAGGGACTTCATGAGTTCATGAGAAATGGAATGAAAATGTTATAGATAGAAGTTTACCATGAACTTTTTGAAGCTCCCTCATATAAAATGTATCTTTATCTACCCGCCATGTTGATTCTATTCAGGGAGCTGTCATCCAAAACCAAAGTGTTCAGGATATGTTCAAATCCATCTGTTGACTCTTATGTCTGTTTCTATGTTTTCTTCCATACAATGCTGAGTTCTTGTCACAAGAGAGTGAGATGTTTCAGTAATGAGAAGACCCAGACACGTGATAGGCTCCCTCCCAACCAGGAGCTCTACCAAATGAGAACTTCTAATCTGGAAATAATTGATTCTGAAAATTGAATTTAATGGTAGATCGATGAGTAAAGCTGGCACAATCTTTTTTTTTTTTTGCCCCCTTTTTCTCCTTCTCAGTGATCAAAAATCCCAAGCAGTGTGTTTGAGAAAACTTCCCCTCAAAGCAGAGTTCTATCCTTCCCTAGCTGTGTGCCACTCTGGTAACTTGTTTCATGTAAGTCTATCGCGTT
Source organism: Nesogale talazaci (assembly GCA_004026705.1). Classification (NCBI taxonomy): domain Eukaryota; kingdom Metazoa; phylum Chordata; class Mammalia; order Afrosoricida; family Tenrecidae; genus Nesogale; species Nesogale talazaci. The sequence continues at coordinate 150,514 of PVJH01000766.1, read as the reverse complement.
TTTCCCTTCTGAGTTAATGCATTTATAAAACAGCATAGCCAGTTCTACTACACTCTCTTCTAGAGAGTAATAAATGCTACCTCAGTATCATGTTGCAATCTCTTTCTTCATGTCACTAACATGATGTGCATACTTGTAAATAAGATATAGATGAGAGAAAGAACCACAAGCAAGACTGAGAAGTTACAGCCTGGGGAGAGTGTAGAAAAAGTGGTCATGTGACTTTACAAAAGCCAAAAAAGAAGACGATTTCAAGAAAAGAAAATTAGAGTCAATTCCCAAATGCTATAAAGAGAGAGGATATATTTTCAAAGTTAGACTTTACTAATAAAACACACTGAATCTATGATAGACCTGAACCTCTCTTGGTCTGCATGTTGATTCCAGGTCTTTTATACGGCTGGGTGCTTTAGCAATTGATAAGTCCTATGTTTCATAGTCCTGATTGAACATTCAAACCACTTGGGACCTTTAAAAAAATGCTAAGCTCCCCTGGTCAATTAAATTAAAGATCAACTGAGACTCACACAAAGGACCAATGGAATACTAATATGTCGGAGCAAAGAAAAAAAAGCCCAATGTAACAGTGTGAACCTGGGTTTAAAATGCTAGCTCTGAAAAAAAGAAAGAAAATCCTAGCTCTGCTACTTCCTGTTTATTTAAACTCAGGTAATTTGTGTATCTCAGAAAAATCTTCTTCTCTTCATTTAAAAATAAAATAATAGGAATATGTGATCATTAAATGCATCAAGTATTTACTAGAATGCCTAGTGTATGATAAATGCTTAATATATTTTGAACCTGTTCTATGTTTCTCTTTAGAAAATCTCAGCCTAAGTTCTAAAGCTGTATTTATGATCCAAGAATTTAGGCCCTGGCAATAGTTGAAATGACTGGACCTCTTCATTCTTTCTCTCGTAGGCTTCACTTTTACAGATCCTACTTATTTCTAAATCAATGGTCTGGGTCCTCTGCTGGACACATTAGCAAAACTGCATCCCAACGTGGATTTCAAATGGGAATAAAAACAGCTTGTTTTTTAAGAAAAAGAAACTTGTAGCAGCATTTTATCATATCAATTCTCTGCGAGAGGCTCTCTGAGTAGTCTCATTTTACAGATGAGGAAGCGAGGCTCAGGGAGCTGAATGACTTGCTCAAGCATCCACCTCCGAAGCTTGGATGCTGAAGCACATCACTGTCTGTGGTACAGAGGTGAAGCCTCTGAGAAACAGACATCCCAAGGGGTCTTGGGCACACATCTGTCCCTCCACCAAGGGACCCAAACGTCCTATCAGACTCTGAAGGAACACTTGTTTACCCTTGTACGTTTGAGTCGAAGCTGGATGTAGACAAACTTTGACCCTCATCTAGTGGTTGGGCAATTTATCATATGTTATCATACTGATCTTTGACTGCTATGTGACTGAAGTGATGAAAATGAACACGGCACAGAAATCCTCTTAAGGGTTCTTTGTGTTCATTCTCCATGAGCTAATACAGCTCAATGATAATTCTATCTCGTGCTTTAAAAAATGGATCAGTACTATACAGGTTACAAAGTATCATCTTCTCTATTTTTAGTTTTCTATGGTAAGTGAGTGAACAGATTTCTAGTTTGGGGAACTGTTGAATGTACAACTCTATAGAAAGTATGTGGATATGGTTTTCTTGTTATCCTACCCCCACCCCCTCTAAGTTGTCGACAGAATGTTGTTGTCACACTCATTTGCATTTCATCATATACATCAGCCTTCCCCCTTTCTCTTTAGAAAAAAAAGATACGCTTCCTTTCATAGTTGGAGAATACATTCTGTTGGCTCTAGCGATAATTTGTAGAGATTTATTTAAGTTGAGATTGGAAAACTAGGTAGGATACGACTGATTTTATCCTTTACAAAAATGCATATCTTGTTTTTCTTCCAGACTTTATTTTCCGGAGAAAACTTCTTTTATGTTTTCTCCTTAAACATGCAATCTGTTGGTTTATCAGATGCCTATCAATGACTGGTTTTAACATAATAAAAGTGTCATATTAACAAATCAAAATCTTCCAACATATTGAAACAGAACCAAGAGGAAAAGATCATCACGCTGAACACTGTGAGGAGGGCAAAAAAGAGCAAGATGATTGGAATGAGGCAGCCTCGACGTTAAAGGCTCGGGCATAATGACAGTAGAGCAGATAAGACTGAGAAAGACTTTATGCTCCTCTTCTTTGTTCCATTATTTTTGTCAGTTGAAAGAAAAATTCTGTTTGCTATTGCACTGAGAGCAATTTCCCAGAGAAAACAGGTTCTCAGCCTAAATTTCCATCACATTTAGAATTTTCATATCTTCACATTCAGTGAGGAGATTCCCGAAACGTAGTGTAACATCTGAACTACTATGCTCTCCCTGCTTATCTCTAAATCACGGAAAGACTGTGTTACTCTGGTCCTTTATTACAGTGCTATTCATGTCTTGTACTGGAGAAAGGAAGGGGAGAGGGCCCCTTACATACGACTAACCCAATGGTTCAAGTTAATTAGACTATAATGTGCACACTCTGAGTTATACAATATTTTTCATAATAATTATATGCTATGGAGACATCTATTAAAAGCCTAAAGTGATCATTTAAATGCAAAATCCTTGATAGAACTCCATTATATTTTTCATACTAAATTAACATTACAGGCTTCTAAAGGATGCTTTAATTAGGCATGGATGTTATCAGCAATATTTGGCAAAATAAAGTCTGTCACTGTGAAATATTCATTAAGTTCAATTTCTGTCAGTCAATATTAAGTGTTTTCTGAACCTTGTGATTTCAATGAGGTGCTGAGGGCTAAGTGAAAAGCTGAAGCTCCCCTGACAGACCACTTTCTTGTGTGCCCTGGAAAAGTACATGGTCCTTAGGTCTCTTTTGCATTTCATAACTGCCAAGTAGCTGCCTCTGGTTCCTTGTTTTTGCTCAGAGGTACTCCCTTAGCAGGTCACCCGAGTGCTGCCCAGGGGGTAAAAACAAAGGAGCTGTAATAATTTAAATATAGGCATCTTGAATGAGGTATGTCTCTTTGTGGATTCACATGCACTAGAAATAGAAATTGCCCCGTCAGTGGGGAAGCAAAGGGAAGCAATCAGAGAGGGTTTGGGGTACACAGAGATGCTCAGAAAGAAGAGGGAACACAAAAGGCTTTGCCCAGCACAAGAAGTTCCTAGCCACGACCACAGCTGAGCCAGGCTGGGAAATGCGGCTGAGATGCTTACCAGTGATTTTCCCATTGGCTTCCAGGGGAGGCTGCCAGCTCACGATGACAGCACGCGGCTTCCCTTCTCGAGTAATGACTGTCAGATCCTTGGGGGCAGAGGTCGGGGCTAGAGATGAGACAGACAAGACCTTGTCAGTGAAAGAAAACATACACCGGTGGAACATTTCATCCTGGCACTGACACTCGGAATCACTCATGAAGTGGATCATGTTTGTTTTACCCTTTATAATTTATTTCAAGGGTTTGAGATAAAAATAGAAAAGGGGGGGGGAAGTTAATGATTTTCCATGGAAGGTAAGTGATTTCTGTTTTAGGGCACCAAAGAAATCATTTTCTTAAATCTAATATGAACTTTTTAAAGACAAAGCACCAAGACATACACACCCACACCCACCCCACCCCCCCCACACAGAGAGAGAGAGAGAGAGAGAGAGAGAGAGAGAGATATCTACCAGAGGAGGAAAGTCACTAGCATGGAACTGAAAGGGTATCTTAGGATCATAATTAAGATTTCAAATAAATACAGCTGGTGTTGTGGGGGGAGGCTGGGAAGGAGCTGTCACAAGAGCATTATTATTGGTGGTAGATCAATACATCACAGTTACAGGTGAGATGACAGAAGCAAGAATGGGTACATTGATTGGGACATGAGCCTTGTTAGAACAGCTTTACAAGAGTGGTCCTGGACCTTCAGCTCAAGGGCATAACTCATGACTATGCGACCTTTTGTCCTGACCTCAGGACAGTGATCTCCATCCAGCACATACCTAGGCAGGCCCCTCAGAAGGAGATTGTCCTTCCTTAGGTTTTCCAGAGCAGGGTGTAGGCCATCTCCGCACCAAGGCACTCTGCCTGGGGTAAGATGAGTTTCCGCCTTGTTAAGGAACATTAATCATTCAATGGAGACAATCTTTGTTGAAACTCTGCAAATGGATTTGGGAGCTGCCCCTGCTATCCATGCCCTTAAGAAAACAGGGTGCTCAGAATGAAAGCTCTAATACACTTCCAAAGCTGTGATTATGGAGAGGAGAAAAGGCAGAACTGGTATTTTCAAGTGTTCTGTGCATGACAAATATGAAGATCATCATAAAAGCAAAGGCATGTATACATACTCGATGAGACTGATATGTCTCCAGGAGACAACATTTTGTAACAACTCTTAGACTCCTAATGAAGATGTATTGCCTTTAAGGCTAAAGACATTAGTTAAAACTCAGGTGAAAACATTGGGGGGAGGTAAAGAAGCATGCAGTCCCTGCCATCCAGCCGATGCTGACTTCCACGACAGGATGGAACTGTCCCTGGAAGCTTCCCACACTGTTGAAAATCCATCTTTCTCCAGGTAACTACTAGGTTTCTTTTAAAGATACATCAAATAAATATTTTTAAATAGGGAGGTAAGTAATCCATCAAGACCTTGCTATTGCCCTGGCATTAAAGGAGCCTTCTTAAAAGTTACTCTCTTTTCACATATTGTGTTCAATGAAAATCTGAATATATTTTACAAGTGGTAGCAAATTGACTGAACCAGTCCAGCAAATTCCCGGCTTCTTGCACACCTGTGTCTTACTATCCATTACCCAAACAGAAGGACACTAGTAAGGGTTGTTTTGACGTGTCCGACCCAGCAGTGTTCTGTTTCCTTGTATGTAGTGTCCTCATGAGTCTGAACAACATGGCAATGACACTAGCAGGTGGCCAGCTTGTTATATGGTAGCAAGCAGGTAGCTGTTATGCCACAAGATATGCCACCCACATTTCAATGATCAATGACCTCTAGTGGACAGGTGTCAGCAGAACTTCAGATGAAGATTGACTTGGAAGAAAGCCTTAATGGTTTACTTATCAAAATTAGCCTGTGAAAATCCCACTGATCATGATACTGTTGTAAGTGCTTCTGGAAATGAGCCCTAAGGTGGCAGGAGTTACACAATGGCCACAATAATGCACGCACTGTCGATGACAGGATCATGTACAGTTGCCTCATTTTGTCATCCCTGGGTCTCCCATGTCAGCCACTCAATGACAAATAAGATGGATAGGATGTGTGGTGATGCTAGCTTTCCTTCTTGGTAGCTCACAATGCTCCAAGCTCATTAGCCATAATCATGTTTACCTACATTTAGTTTGACATTGATATTTGAATTTTATGGTTGGGTCCTGGAAGATTTTTTTTTTTAATCTTGAGTACCCAAAGCCAAGGGAGGTAAAACATAGTTCTGCTTCTAAATCCATCCTCACTCTCACTGCTCTCTCATTATGCTCCTCCTCTGGTCTATTTCATGGAATCTGAGCATTATCAGATTCAAATTACTGGTTCAAATTACTTTTTTGAAGAGCATCCCGCATATAAATGCAGGGGAAACCAATCCTTCCCATTTTTCAGACTATTTTATGTCTCAGTTCTTACAAGGGAGTCCTGGTAGTTCAGTGGCTGTGCATTGGACTATAGTCTGAATGACTGGCAGTTGGAAAGTACCAGCCACTCAGTGGGAGGAAGAAGTGACTTTGTGCTCCCTTAACTAGTTACCATCTTGGAAACTCAACATGGCAGTTCTAACCTTTCCTGTAGTTTCACTATGAGTTGTCATCCACTCAATAGCTTTGTTTGGTTTGGGATTTCATTCACTTTTTAAAACCCCTAGGATGCAAAGCAAGCAAAAATGATGTGATTGAATTTCAACTTTTAAACAAACAAGCAAAAAGAAAACAAGAGAAGGGGAAGAAGAGAAAGAAAAGGGGTATACTGGGAAGAGGGAAGAAGAAGAGAAGGAGAAAGAAACAGCAAGCAAACAATGGCTGATCCAGTGTAAAGAGGACACATTACACCCTAAATGAAGAGGATGAAAACCCTAGCTCTTGCAAGGGGACATCTTGCAAGAGAAGCAGATTTGAGGTAGCTAGACTACAGGACTAAAACTTAGTCTCATGAAGAGTTCATTTTTAAAAAGTTAATTCAAAATATATTCCAAGCTAGATGAGAATGTAAAATGCAGTTACAAATTTGCCTGGGTTATGATATCAAACATAAGATTTTTGAGATTATGGGGGTAATTTGAAATGATCAGTCTTCATAACTACTCAAAACAGGCTCTTTCTCTGAACTGTGGAGAAATTCAGATCGATGCTTATTTAGCAACAGCCAAGTGAAGAGGGTAGGATCGCTCGAGGGAATCAGGTGTGGCTAGAGGGCCTTGATGCTTGCGTGTGCCTGCCCACACTGTTCCTGTCCTTTGCAAGGTTCTGCTGGGGCTAATGAGCCACCAGGCGACAGCTCAGTCTCTCTCCTTGTGTGAAACTTTTTCTCATTTCTTCAGGAAGAATTAGGTCCTTTGAGCTATTTGCTGGGATTTCTGTTGCTCCATACTCCTGTGACTGAATTTCAATATTCTTTTCTTCTACTACTTTGCTGTCTTATAATTCTCTCAAAGCTATAGCCTGCCATCTATTTCTTTTTATGCCACGTGCTGGTTCATGTCCTTCCCAACTACAATGGAACACCATTTAAAATTCATATTTCGATTCTTAGCTCACTAGGAGAAAAACACTACCCACTAGTTTCTCTGGCTTGAACACAATTTTCCCTACTCTTGACTTTCTTCTGTAAGTATATGAGTGGAAGGAAACACCCGTCATATGGAATGTTATAGGAGGCGTCCGTTGTTTGTACTGCTTGGCATCTCACTCTTTCTCCTTCTCTTAGAGAGGCATTCTGCTTTTTTTCTTTGGGAAACAACCTCCACTCTGTTTCATGTGGACGTGTGAGGAGCAACAATTGATCATTTTATGGTATTTGCGTAGTTCTCTCTTTAAGTTGTATGACCACTTGACTCAACAAAGGCCAATCAGGTACCCTCTCCTGGGAAGTTAAATCTTGAGGCATCCTTGTTTTCTTCCACTGTGACAACAACTGCATCTTAGTTGAATTTTCCAGTTGTTTCTAGTCCCTAGTTCCTGTACATAGTACAGGTTTCTTTCTCTCTTATCTGATATTGGACTTTTTAAATACTTTAAGCTATTCAGTGTCCTTTCAGTTTTTTATGCTATTTATGTTTAACAGAGTAAGATGAATGATTTACAACATGAACAAAAGAAATCCTTTATTTCAAGCATTGTCCAGTTGTGGTTATTTTTATCCTGAGCCGTTTCAGCACAAGAGCATAGCAATGCACCCCTGTATCCTCCTGACAGGAAAACCAACCTTCCAAATGATCCCACTCACTTTATTTCCTACTCACAGTGACAAAATTAGGGGGCATTCGAGAATTACTTCTTGCTTTTCATCATCACCCAGAGATCTCCTCCGTAGGCTACTTACACCTTTGTCCGGATCATTATCCGATTTGACAACCACATTTCTACGAACCACATTTCAAGATAATACCTTTTTATCAGCAATGGATCTCAGCCCTGGTATCCCTACAAGGCTAGACAGCTGATGAGAAATCCATATGGTGCATTTATCAAGCCAGCCATTGGTGTGTACGCTACGTTTATGAAGGAGAACAATGAATGAATTTGCTGACATTACAGGAAAATTATGATGTGTTAAAAGTCTTAGTCTTATTTCATTCAGGAGAGACTACATGTATTACATTTAATTCGTTTCATGTCCCTTTAACAAAAAAGAGAAACCTCTTTGTTCTCCCATAGCAGAGCACTCCGTTCAACTGTTGGTATTCTTGCAAGGAGGCTGTGAACATGGGCTTCCAGGACAGGATTCTTGGAGGAAGAGGCAGGCAATGGGCACAAATGATGCTAAGTCGAAAGGGAGGATGGTAACGTTCAATCAGGCCAACTAGAAAACTAATGAAAAAAGAAGGGTCCACAGGAAAATGAACAAATCTCCACGATGCACTTTCTAACAGCTAAGGCAGTGATTTGGAATACAGATGTGAAATGCACTCCATGGTACACAGTCTAAAAAAAATGAGAAGCTCCAGTTATCCACCAAGACGCGCTTTATTAACACAGAGTTTTCATTTTTAGATATCTCTATTTTGAAAATGTGTAGGTTCGTTGGCTTATTCCAAATAGGATAAAACCAATTACAGTAACACATTAAACCCTACATTCTCCAGATGTTGCACTAAGTGAACTATAAATGCCAAGGAACCCACATTCTGCTGAGGTAATAAACTCTGCATTTATGACCTGTGGTAAATGTGATTGGTGAAATTTATAGTGATTTTTGTCACTCTAGATTTGAATTACTTCAAATTACCTGAATGTATTTTCTTGTATTATCATATATACTTGAGTATAAGCCGGCCAGTATACTAGCCGAGACACCTAATTATACCACCAAAACTGAAGAAAAAAATGTGCTGAAAAACTTGGCTTCTACAAAAGTATATAGATGGTACTTTCTTTCCCATGAGTAACTCTGACCACCTGAACCCTGTTCTCATGGAGAACTGAGATTCTTTAGTACACGAACTCATTAGAATATAGTTGTTGGGCTGAGCCCGGGTGGCGTAAGTGGTTGAGTGTGGGGCTGCAGCCGCAGGCTTGGCGGTTCGAATCCAGCGGCGGCTCTCAGGAGCGCACTGGGTAGCGCCCACGACCATCAGAGGCAGTGATCCCCCCTCCCCCCCAAAAAAGAATACAGTTGTCATGTGGTGTCATGGAGTGTTTTGTGTTGTATCGGATTTCTTTCTAAATGAATACCATGCATATTGCTTAAAGACGACTCTTTTGGCAATGTGTCTGTTGGCTAGGGTGGCTTTAAGGATCGCCACAGCAATCGCAAGCCGGGGCCTCGAGAGAACAGACATGGATTTCCTCACAGCTCTGTGGAGGCCAGCAGCTCAGCTCTGGATCCTGAGAGCGTGTCCCTTCTCTTCGTGGGCCTTTCTCTCAGTCTCTGGGGTCTGCCAGCCCCTGGGTACTCCTCGGTGGGAAGCTACATTGTCTGTCTAGCCCTGGTAAATTTCATTGCAGGTATCCCTCTCTTTTTATACCTGGGAAGGGAGTAAGTTCGGGCCCTAAGCTGCCCTCCAAGGACCACCTTCACATAAGTAAAGAAAATCCTATTTTAAAGCAGGATCACACCTCCAGGTGTGAAGAATATGAATATATGTGGAGGAGGAGAACAATACAATTAATGTTAGACAGAACTCAATGGATTCATTTCTGTCTTTGCTTAAATATATTAAAAAGATTACTAATAATCAGATTTCCAAAATTAACAATTTGAGGAAGCTATTTAGTAAGAGTGTGATCAGATTATTTAACTTATCAGAGGCTCATTCTCTCCTTTTCTGGGGTTGGAGTAATGTGATGGGTAGGTTTGTTATGCCAACATGGCCACAGAAGATTGGTGGGTCTGTTGTGACAGCACGGCCAATGAACACGTGGGATGAATTGAAGGGCAGAGATAGAAAGGGCTCGGCGAGTCCCGCCCTCTCTCTTGCTTCCGGATCTTGGGACCAGAGAGCTCCTTTGTTCTTCCTGTGCCTTGAACTCCAAGCAACACTACCCGTGGGACACCTATTTGTGGACTGTGTTGCTGTGAGTTGAGGATCCTTCAAGCCCTACTTCGCCACGCTCCTGGGATATACATCTCTTGAGCTGGGGACTGTTGGACTCTGTCATCTGGCTGACTGTTGGTGACCTGCTCTGCTGTTTGCTGCCTTTGACCAGATAGCCTGGATTGCTCTACAGAGGACTACTCAGCGGCCCTCCAGACTTGAAGGACTGCCAGTCTTCTAGTTGCCTCATGCAAGTGAGTTGCACCGAGCAATCTGTATTGCTTTATAGTTAACTTTTTCTTTCTTATCTTATATACCTTTCTCAATATATAAATATATAAAAAGAATTACTAGTGTCCTGAGTTTTACTTCTCTAAGAGAACCCTTCCTGACACAAGTAATAATAATATTTCTTTGAGCTAGAAAGTATAAAAGTGCTCTGACAGGAGCCCAGGTGGTGCAGTCGTCAAGCCCCCCACAGCCAACAGAAAGTTAGAACCTGCCAGCTGCTCCAAGGGAGAAACATGTGGAAGTTTACTTCCCACAAGATTGCAGCTATGTAAGTCCTGCAGGGAAGTTCCACGCTGTCCTATAGGATGTCTATGAGTTAAAATGGCCTAGAAGTCTATAGGTTTGATTTGTTTGCTTTGTCTGGTAAGGTGTCACTGAGGTATTTGAGTATGCCTGTGTTTTAACTTCTATAGAACCAAGGAGACACCTTTTGTGACATAGACTGTTCAAGCAAGTGTTTCTTCACATACCTGCTTCATACGTGGTGGCATGTGCCGTCATGCTCCATGTGCTTGATCTTCTGTTTTTGGTCACCATGACAGAGAACTCGTACATTGTGTTGGGTTTGAGGCCTGTTGCCGTATAACTCAGAGATGCGGTGTCTTCTGACTATACCCGTGGGAAAAAGCCAAGAGAAACAACAATGAATTATCAATTTGGTTTTCAAGTCATATGAAAAGAATACCAAAGTAATCAAAGAAATTCTTACTAGATATTTACTGCAGGAGAAAAGGGGGTTGATATTTCATACACTTGAAAGGCTCGGCCCCACCTTCTTTAGGCCAAACAGCTTATGCAGAATGAATGTACTTCTAAGATAGTGTCAGCAGACGTCAACACTCTCTTGTTCCAAAGGGGGAGCGAACAGACACACTACCCTAAGTGAGACAACAACTGCGGTGACAGGGCAACTCCCATTTCCTTTGGGGAATTCCAATTTTTGAGCGTGTCTGCATTGATTCCAGTGAAAATTATAATATCCTCCAGTATATTTCAGTTTGTTTCAATGTTTTGTATTTACTATTATTGTTACTGTGTCTTTGATAACAAAGTTAATTCATTAGGGTTTTAATTTTTCTATGTCTAAGAAATGCATTTTCTGTGGCCCACTGGCTCAGCAGTTCAATACTAGCAGCAGCTCTCCAGGAGCAAGGCTGGGCCTCCCACTCCCACCAGAGGACAGTGATTCCTCTCCCCAAAAAAGAAATGCATTTTATGTGAAACACATATGATCACTGGAACATTTGATCAGGAAGGAATGGCAAATTGGACAAATTTGACATAATTACATTAGTATGCAAAATAATGATAGTATAAATTTCAATCTTCTGTATTTTTCTGTCTTTTCAACAAAAATTTTATAGCAAGTCACTTATGTTTATTTATTCCAAAGGTTAAAATGACTCTACAGAAAATGCCTAGGATTTCCCAAGTTAATAGACATTTTCTATAGGAGCAGGTTACTTTGAGGCAAGTTATTTTTTTAATATCAACGTGCTCAGCATGTCAATTCTTCTCTTCTTTTAGAATTAACTATTTATTTTCCCGTATTTATTTATTGCATGTGATGCAGATCGACCAGGGTATCATATCTATGCTCTCACTCATGACTTCATTTTATTCCACTACGAATCCTTAGTATAGCAATGAAATACATTTCGTTACAACATCAAATACATGTTTAACTGCACTAATAATGTGAATGGGGAGGCCACTTTTCCAATTCAAGTGATTATCTCATAAACATCTATCAGTCGTTCCTCCCAGAGCATAGCTGTAAAGGTACATGTCCTAGATAAACCTAAGAATAATTTACATGCTCAAGAAGGGATTTTATCAAACAAAAGAGAAAGCATCTTGTGGGGCCGGGGGTGGGGTGGGCAGTTAAACCTTAAAATGAGGACATAGAACCTTCACTTTTACGCTCCTCTGTGACTCTTCTCTGAACTTGAGAAATAAGGGAGGGGGGTGTAGAGAGTAAAGGAAACAAGATTTGAGAACTGCTATGAGTAAGAGAGTAAACCCAGTCCCATTGGATACAGACCCCACTGGCATGTAAGAGGTCACACTAACCAGTGATCTAAGCAGTACCATTCTTTTTGATCTCTGAACATTCTACAAGGCAGCAGTTCTAGTACAAATGCTATCAGTTACTGAGTATTCTCTGAGATTTCATGGAAAGTGTCCCCTTTTCACTAAACAAATCTCAAGATACTCTACAAAGCCAAGACCTATGATTTCTTGTGAGTGTAGAATGTTAAAGTGGGACAACCTTAGCTCTCAATTTTCTTATCTATAAAATGGGGATTTCCTTAGTACTGAGGTCATTGCATTGTTCAGGGACTAAAATAATTTAGAGAACCTATAGTGGCTGGCCCAGAGTAGGAATTAAATATATATTATCTCTAATAGTTAAACCATTTCCCCATGCTATATATAATTTTAAGCTTGTGTTCACTTTCACACTGAGTTGGAAGCATCTTGATGGTTGAGACTGATCCTTGATGCTCTGTCAAACCCATCATTTTTTTGATCGGCACTAGTCAGAAATAAAATAAAGATATTTGGTTTAGAAAAATGAATAAACTCTCATGATGGAACAATTTAAAAGCAATTATACTATGGAAAATAATTCTTCTTGATCTGGAACATTCATGGAGCATTTTGGAAATTCAAAATATGAATGTGTGGATTGCTGTCTGATATGACACTAGATGAAGTGGAAGTGGACTCCTGTAAATGAATTCCTGTAGAAAAATGTCACGTGGTAAAATGGGGCATTACATGTAGCATTTTACAAACTAGCTGCCTATCCACTCCTTTTATGCTTGCTTTGCTGGAATCCCTCCTTCCTGTTTATACAAAGCAATGATGATAGAAATCAGGTAAATATAAGTCCATTCAGCTGAATGGGGTACTTTTGTCAAGCCATGCAACCAATACTCATACAAAGGTGTTGTCTTACTAGTTACTTGTAAGGTAGGGGTGACTACTCCTAATCCACAGATGAGAAAAATTCAGTTGGGCAAGTTAATTAGTGTGACATGACGTGACAAGATCTACTACTGAGCAACATTGAACATAATTCATGTATGTTCCCCTGGTCTCCCCTGTATCTTGGTTATGTCTTTCCTACCCCATAAAGATATGGGTATGCTTATATATGAGGTGATGGTTTGAAAAGGACACATGATAAAATCAAAGACACATATTGCTATTATTTGTAAAATGTAGATGTTTTTCATTTATTTTGAATGGCTCAGACATGTTCTTGATGTATCCTTGCTATTTGTCCTAAACAATTCTCTCCAACAAAGCCTTCATCTTTCCAGGGAAGGGATGCACAGGGTGAGATGGAAATTGAAAAGTTTAGATCAGAAAATTTTCTGATGACAGTAACAGGTCAAAATATACATTTATTTCATTTTCCTATCCTCAAACTTCAAACTATCAGATAAATTAGTCACTACTAATAACGTTAGGGGTTTTTGTGCCGGGTCTCACTTGAAAGACATTCTCTGTTAGACACAGTAATTCTGGGTCAGCCTCACTAACCATCTAAAATAATTTGCCTCAAGAAATTTTGGAACTCAGACCATTCTGCAGAGAACAATCATTGTCCTTCAGAATATTCCCCACTCCGGCAAAGTACTCCTGACCATTCTGTGAGATGAATGTACCTCCAAAGCACAGTAATTATGAGCATAAAATTTTTAAAGTGGAGAAAGTCATCTTTTCTAAGAAAACTTTGAATTGGACAATCTCTATATAGAGAGAGATTGCTTTTTTTTAATGCTCTCATATGTTTCATTGGTTGTCTTATCTGATAATGTTATCTTTATTTATAGTTTTGCTGAGTCTTAAATCTAATACTGTAAGGAGATGAATGGGGTACTTTAAGCATATCTTATATCAATGATACTATTTGGACTTGCCTGGAGAGTTTTTCCAAATACCTGACCCAGCAGGGCAGCAGTACCAGAGAAAACTGCCTTTTAAATGGTTTCAGCTAAAAATCTGATTTATGATATAATGTGCATTTTATGCAGTTGCAAAGTAGAAATGCACTAGAGTGGATCCAACATGGGAACAGAAAGAAAGACTTAGACAATGGTCAGTGGGCTTCTCCTACCTTGTCAGTGTCTTTGGAGTTAGAGATGCTCAAGGGATATTTTATCCACCAAATAACCAGTGTTGTGAGGCTGGATTAAACACCAAGTGATTCAGTGAAAAGAATATTAACCAGCATATCAGGAAATCAAAAGCCTTCCCGAAAGCTGCCACAGGAGAGTGCTAAAGAGAATGGGTATGGAAATGTATGAAGATCCTGATTTGATTTCTTGGCTATTGAGTGATATTTACACTCTTGTGTTCACAGTTAACCCTTGAACAACTTAGGAATTATTCCAAGTATATCTATGGAACAACATAGTATCCGTAATTCGATAAAAAGTATAGGTAACACACTAAAAACAAATTGTTGAACCAAAATTCATTTCAAAATAGACTAGCATAGTTCTAGATATACTGTAGGTATGTGATTCGTACTTCGTGAACTAAGTCTTCTTCTATGATCTATATCTGTAGATACTGATGTTACCACAAGCTTAAAACGACACCCAAGAGTCCAGTAGATAACTGCTTGCTAGAACTGCTGAAGTTGAAAGATATAAACTAAAATATGTACCTCTTGGGAGCTCTGAAGGAGCCCTGGTGTTGCTATGGGTGTATCACTGAGCTGCTAAATGAAATATCAGTGGTTCCAAGGCCCCAGGGGTTCTGCAGAAGAAAGGCAAGATAGTCGGCTCCCCTACAGAGTGTGTGGTCTAGATATCCTAAAGTCCTACTCAGTCTTGTACAGTTGCTCGGAGTTGGAATCTACTCACTGACGGTGGGTTTGGCCTGGTTGGCTTTTACTGGGGGTGGTGGTGGTGGTGGTGGTGGCTCTTAAAGGTGCCTGGGTAATGTAATGTTAAATACTCAGTTGGTTCTTACAAGCAGTGGCTCTGTAGACAAGAAGACATGGTGATTTTCATTCTAAATCTAATGTTTCCCTCCGAAAACATTTTCTGGGGCCACTGTACACACTCACAGATGGTCTCTCTGAGCCAGAATGGACTTGATGGTACACAAAAGCTACAATACCAACAACAACGAGCTGTGGGGAACAGGTGAGACGGGGATGATGTGGACAGGCATGAGAAGTCTCATTCTGATTCCTTAAAGGGCAGTGCGAATAGTGGGTTGTTTTTGTCTTTCATGACACCAGGGTACTTCGAGGCTAACCAAGGAAGTGCACGGTAATGCCGTCAAGATGCAAACAATCTATCTTTGAGATGTGTATTCCCAGACACATACTCCTTGCAACACAGGTCTCTGTGACACTGGCAGGGTTGCCACCGGCATCAATCTAGATTCCAAAGAAAAAAGGAAACCTTAAAATCTATCCAGACAATTAATGTCGAGCCCGGCTATTTTCAGCAGAAAATGACATTCCCTTATACAGAACCAAATTATTTATACAAAACCAGCATCTGGTGGAATTCAAATAACATTTTGCAGTTCTTGATGTTCTTCTTCCCTGCCACAGAATTGTTTCCTAAGACACAATGATGCCCGTGCTAATTTTAGATATTGAGTTATTCGGATGCTTTGTTTTTGCATTTGTGTCACTGCAGTGAGATGACTCATGACAGTCCAGGACACCTTTAAAACAATGTGTTAAACAAATGACAGTTCATTTTAAATTGCACACTATCAACGAGAACTTCACCTTGTATTTCGCACTTGCAGAAAAGCTGGTCCTCCACCGGACAGTGTAAAGTCGCACCTCGGACGTTTTCTGATTCTTAAGGACAGAGTTGTCTGCCCAGCTGACCCTCACAGCATCCTGGGTAAGAGCCACAGCCTGGACACCTACTGGTGGGAGCATGGGGGTGGAGATATCTGGGACGGAGGTGGGGAAATCATCAAGCAAAGGATAATAATCAACTGGGTCAGTGGGATCTGGGATCAAAACCCAGCAAATGAAACAAACAGAAATACACAAAGAAACGTCAAAAATAAATATCAGTGGTAACACATCACAATGAGTTAAATGCATGGCAATAATGATGAAAGGGAACATGAGAAGAACAGAAAAGAATGCAATTAATTCCATCAGAAAACACATTAGAAATCGCATTTCTCTGCTGCAAAAATAACTGAATATTTTGTATAAGTCACTCATTTCTTTAGAGTGATTTTCATCAATTTGGCTGTCACTTCGAGTTATATATTTTGAGTCTATTTCTGGGAATGCTGCACATTGTTTCTTAAAAGAGCAAATAAAGAAGTGTTCAGTTTAATAAAAATAACTTAGAGTAGCAACCAAAAACCTGCTTTTGGGGGGAGTATTTGATTAATTTCCTCCTATAAAGAAATAAATATCTACCTAATTAGCACCTCTTCTTCTCCTCTCTCTAGATTTAGTTTGTCTAACAGTCTCATATCTTACACCTAAGTCTGCCTGCATATTTTTAGATGAGAAACATGTGCGGTACAAAGCCTCTTTGATCCACAGATGCTTGACCCTGGTTGAGGTTCCATTAGTCAAAATGACATAGTCCACAGGGCTCACCTATTTCATAATTAGATTTTTGGTAGGACCTTGAAGGGTAGACCTCTTTAGGTGGGACTAACTTAAAGAAAGTGTCTAAGTGTTGAATCAGACTTACCTACATCTGCACACAGTCATTGGTATGATTTTGTCTTTAAAGGCATTTATATGTTCTATTTCCCTTCCTCCAATATACGACACTTTATAAATATTGGAGATTGCTGAAGTTGGCGGTGAGGTATGTGTAAGCTTGGATCCCAACATAATCAGCCTCTGCATTATGTAAGCTTTGCACCAGCTTCTCTGGGCTGACTTCAGAGCCCGTTAGAATCTGGCACACATTTGGGGTGCCCAGACGCAGAGTCTGATGTGGGCCATTTTGTTTGTTACTTTTTAAGCCAGATCCACTATAAAACCATATCTCCATACAGTACAAGGTGACTCCCCTGAGCAGAGCAGGGCCTTGGAGCTGGGCATACAGTGACATTTGAGGAGAAGAAACCTACCACAATGTCATGTTATCTGCAGTTGTGTACATACAGAGTTTATTTTTTTTAAACGGCAGAGTTCAAAGCCGAGCGACTGCTGTCTGGTTTTGATGATCACTTCACTTGGTCCACGGCATTTCAAATGCCTATCACCTATTCATCACTCTGTTTTCCAATGAATTATTTAATAGCTTACTGGGCTGTGGTCTTTGGAAGGAAAAAAAAAAGAAAGATGAAACCCAGAAAACAAAAACAGAACAAAGGAAAGGGACTAAAGAGAGAGTGAGAGAGAGGGGAGAAAAACGTGTGTTTAAAATTCAATAATGGAGTCAAGGCATTACTAGCTCCTTGGATGTCTTTTAAAAATCATTATTATTATAATTTTAATAATAATGATTATGATTACAGTTCCTTTAAACCCAAATGGATTATGAAAGGATCAAGGGGAGCACTGTAGACATGATTCCTGATCATGTGTCAGCTTTGTGGACTGACAGTTTTGCCCAAATTAAGCAAGGGCTTTTTCACAGTCCTCATTTCCATTCCTGGTGACTTTCCAAGAAAAGGGACAAACACATCAGGAGAGAAGTGGGAATTCCAGACAGTTTTTTGGACTGCTGTGAGCAGGTTAGGAAGCCCCGATGGTGCAGGGGCCATCGATCAGGTTGCTGATTCAAGGGTCTGGAGTTGAAACTCATGAGCCACTTTACCGAAAAAAGATCCAACAGTCTCTGGAGAGAGTTGAATGTGCAAAGCCCTGTGGGGGAGGTCCACCCCATCCTAAAGGGATGCTATAAGTGGGTAGCAATGTTTTTGTTGTCGTTGTTGTTGTTATTTTAATCAGTGGGATACCTAATTGGTTACTTCTTAGCTTAATCTAGCTTTGTTGATAAATGCACCTAAACTCCATGGTCTTTCACAGCTACCCCTAAAGGTTTTTGAAAAGTACAAGTATTTCCACTTCAAGAAATAGTAAGACTCAATCCCACTACTCCTGGATTTCAGTGCATTCTATTTTATAGGATGATTTATTTATTTATCTATTTATTATGTTAATTCAGATTCATTATACTTCCCTCAAATTTCAAGCCAGGGTACTTGTTGGTTTGATCCATGGATTTATGTAATTCAGACTTTTCTACCCTTGGCCAATTATCTCCTCTCTTTTATGGAATACATACATATGTGTGTGAATATATATGTATATATTTAAACATAAGGCTACAATTTCATTCATGACTTCCTGTAAAGCTCTGCTATCTAGGTCATAGAACTACTAGTTACATGGACTATTTAACTTTGAGTTAATTAAATATCAAAATATCTCTGCTGCACTAGCCTATTTCAAGGGCTCGATGACATCCACTTAATGACAGTGGGCATTGTTTTGGTTAGGGTGTGGCTACCTGGGACTATGTGTTAAGTGCATTGAATAATGCATATATACAGTGTTCTCACCACAGCAGGACTTTTTCATAGGCATTACTGCTATAAAACTATGCATAAGGTACATATTTTTGCTAATTTCTCTTCTGTCGTGTCAGAAACAGAGATATTGAAAGAAATACATTTTCTTTCTTCTCAAAACCTAGTTACAGTTGGTTTATCTGGCTGTTCCCTTCCTTTCATGTTCTCTACCCTAGCTCCTTCCTCCTGGTTGGTTGGTCTGTTTGCTGTGGATTTTCAGGGACCATATTCAGAGATGAAAGCAGAACAGAACAAAACAAAGTTTAAAAAAGAACAAATACAGTCTCACATCTTATGTTAAAATGAGAAAGCGATTCAATAGTTGAATAATACTTGTTCTGGGAAGAACCCACCCATTTTCATTTGATGAACTAAAGAACCTTCTAGGCTCTGCAAATAATAACACACATTTACATCTGGATTGTAACTCATTACAACCTTGAGAAAATATTAGAGAACATAGAAATACAAATGACACACTTCATTAGTCTCCTATCCCTCTCCACTTTCTGGTCATCAGAATGAGGCATTCTCAAAACAAGAAATGACAATCTTTGCAGCCAATGTGAAACTCTTGAACCCACTTGACCTGTTGGATCTTCCAACAGCTCGAGTGCTGATCTGTGCAGTGTGAGGTAGGGCTTTAAAGTGCTCCAAACTCTATGAACACGTGTGTGGGCGTGAACAACATAACCCAAGGCTTCCTCTAGTTTGATCCATTTATTAATGCTGTGATATTTTTTATTTTCTTTATGCTGGCTTTTTCCCAAAGCTGCTCCTCAGGATACTTGGCAGAAACTTTAGGAACAGAGAATATTTTTGATGTGGCACTACAACACATCTATTGATGGTATTTCTCTGCAAACTTTAACCTTCATATGTTTATCCATTTTTTGTTCTCATTATCATTTTAAAAACACAATAACCTGCCATACTTGGTAAACGTATGCATGCTTGTTATTAGGGTCTGATTTTACGCATGTCTCTCCAATTCCTTATTGGTTCACCAGCTGCCTCTTCACATGAGCTCCAACCTCTGACACTATTTCATTTCTCAGTTTTATTAGTATAACAGTCATACTGAAAGTTTCTTTGGGGTCACTGTCATTTAGAAATCATTCTGGACATGCTACATGCTGGGGATTAAAGAGTGACAACAAATACTAACAGGAAAGAGACTGACACTGTTACAATTGGCCCATCAGAGCAATGTACCTTCAATGTAGTTGGATTTCTCTGTTACATCAACTAAAGAGTCCTGGTGGTGTAGTAGATGAAGAGCTGGACTGAGAACCACAAAGTTTGAAGACACCCAACACTCTGCAGGAGCAACTCAGGCAATTCTATTGTCTGCCCTGTAGGCTCACTCTGTGTCTGAGGGGACTTGAGGGAGGAGAGTAGCACACTGTCTCTGCTGCCATGAACGTCTAGTCAGATGACACATTTTACTGGACACTTCAGTTACTCTTTCCTTTAAGTGCTATGGTAAGTGGATATGGGTTTTTCTGTTTGTTTTTATAAAGACTGGTCATTGAACAATTTCTTGCAAGTTGATCACAAGTCCAAAATCAGTACCTCTTATAAAAAGTAAAAAAAAAAAGGAATGGCTCGCTGAATAAAATGTACAGAAAGCACTGGTCCTGCCAAAGTGGTCAGGCACCTTTGAGACAGCCTTGGTGCTGGTGAAGCTAGAGAATAAGGAGGGAATGACAATTCTGGACATCCACTCCTCATGTTATGTCCTGGCTTTGAACCTGGGCCTCTCAGGCTTCATCTCTCTGTACTAACAGATGATATGTTTT
The DNA here is from genome assembly GCA_004026705.1 of Nesogale talazaci. Taxonomy (NCBI): domain Eukaryota; kingdom Metazoa; phylum Chordata; class Mammalia; order Afrosoricida; family Tenrecidae; genus Nesogale; species Nesogale talazaci. Next base: position 130,144 of record PVJH01000766.1, on the reverse strand, counting down.
ATAATAAATATTTTCTAGAGCACTGGTTCTCCACCTTCCTAATGCTGTGACCCTTTAATACAATTCCTCATGTTGTGATGAACTCCCACCCTCACCACCATAAAATTAGTTCCGTCACTACCTCATAACTGTAATTTTGCTACTGTTATGAATTGGGTGACATCTGTGAAAGGGTTGTTTGATACCCCCCCCAAAGGGGTTGCAACCCAGAGGTTGAGAACTCCTGCATACAGTAACACTTCCTACCCTTTTGAGGGAGTTGCAGGTTCATATCTTAACTCACTGGAAGCTGCATACTCTCTCCAAAGGAAAACCTCTATATTTGCATGTATCCAAACTTTTGTGTACCACATTAAATCAGACCATAGTCTTCAAAGCCAACAGCCAGACTCAAGGAAACTTAAAAATAACAACTTTATTTTAGGGGAAAACCTGGTTGAAATCAATTTATCCCAGGTGTGGTGTGGCTGGATGCCCCTAACTAGGTTATCAAGATAGTTTGTTGATGGAATTTGTGAACTTGAAAAGCACACTGCACAAAATTCATGTGAATTTGAGCAGCCCATGGTTGATCTCGTTCCTTTTATTCCTATTCCTTGGGATTTATGGCAGAGGCCTGGACCGAGACCTCTTCAGGCTCTCTGTGGTTCTCTCCCCTCTCTACCCTGTCCTCAAGTCATTTGGTTTAATTAAGACAATGTGGCTTGTGTGTAAAAGGAAGACGAATTTGGAAGGCGGGTGGGTCTAAAGCCTTCATGAAAGAGATGGGATTATTTTCGTATTGCTTTCGGATTTCAGACACAAATCTGAGGAGGGTGGGGGACGTTCAGGTAGCTTTCCTGAGATGCTGAACAGTTCCACAAAGACATGGCTTAGTCCATTATTGGAGTCAACTCAGGCTAGTGAGTGACAGAGAGTGCGTAAACCTCCACAGACTCCATGAATAGCTTGAGTTTCTGTCCAGTCAGTTCTCAGGCTTTTGAGTTGATTTTCCCTCAGGTCTTGCTTGTAGGCACCAAACCCCAAACAAACCAAATGTCGCTGTCATCAAGTTGATACTGACTCATCGCAATGCCATAGGCAGGCTGGGACTGCCGCTGTAGGATTCCTAGACTGCTACTTTTTATGGGAATAGAAAGCCCCATCTGTCTCCCACGAGGAAGCTATGGGTCTCAAACCACTGACCTCTGATTCACAGTCCAAGGAATCATGACACCACCACCAGGGCTCCTCTTGACTGTAGGCAGAGCCTAACTCAAGAGGGAATTCCTAGAGGTGCAGAGCCCTCGAAGCAGATGATCCTTTATTGCCCAGTGGTTCTGGGAGCAACCTGCAAGCCCAGCCCATCTGTGTGACCCAGTCTGATCCAAAGGCACCTCAGAAGAGCAGTTTGTCTTGGTTGGTTTAGCTAGCAGGGCCCTGGACAGAGAACAGGGGTTCACTAGAGCACGCACAGACTTTGCACAGGCACCCTCTTGCCTACATTTCAATGATGTGAAGGCTGCTGCCTGCCCTCAAGTGTGATGTTCTGGGGAGTGGAGAGACACCCCTATCCTCTAAGTCCATGCATTTTCTCCACTTGATTTTGAAAATAAATAGACAAAAATGAGGGCAGAGGTCAGAAGCGCTCAGGCATGACTACACTTGTACATATTTTGTCTCTCTCTGGCTATCTTGTACACTAGTCAGTTTTCTTTTTTACCCCAACTCAAATGCTTGTCACAAAAGGATAAACGATGGGGGCTCACCTGTGATAGACCGAGTAGTGGCACTTTCGTACAGAGGCACGCCTTCTCCGGCATTGTTAAAAGCTTTTAGAGAGATGACGTAATGAGAACTTGACTCTGGAGGGGCATGGGGGTGGGTGGAAAACAAAAACAGAAACACAACGAACATATTGATTCACTCAGTGTATGGAAATGTTCACGATACACATTTTCCTGACCAGAAATTGAGTCTCATTGAGTCAACCGCTGCTTTACAATGCGAACTGGTTTCCGGGGAGTAAGGTAGCCCTCGGCACGTGCAGTTGGTCTAGGTGCTGAGCTTCCTGTGACCCTGTGATATGAGTCTCTGAGGAGTCAAATGCTTCAGAAAAAAGAGAGGCGGTGACTAGGCAGGAAGTCAAAAGCATATGCAAACATTTGCAACAAAACGAGGTCAGGAGATATGCACTCAAAGCCTAAAATAGAAAATGAGCGAGGATGAACCATCACCAGCAGTAGGTCCTGTGTGTTATCTGCATTAGTGGCGAGAAATCACAGGGCGGCCCCAGCCTGGGACCAGGCGAGGCGGCACCAAGTAGCTTTGGCGTGTGCAGCAGGCACCGTCGGGTGGACCAAGTAAATTTAAACGTTCAACCCCTGCTCAGGGAGTCTCTAATCAGGACGGAGTCTGTGTTAGAGAGAGACGATGGAAGTGCATTATATCCCTGAGCATGACAGAAGAAACTGAAATTAAGGGGAGAGTCCAGATACCGATAGAAGGGGGGACCCAGCAGTTAAGGAAACTCTGGAAGCAAGCTAGCACTGGTTTTAGTCTAAAGTAAGGTTTGGGAATCTTTCCCCGGGGAGGATCCAGAAAGAAAATATTTTAGACTTTGTGGGATACATGAGTTCTATCGCGCAACATCCTTTTTTTGTTCACATTTTTTTTAATGTGAGAAACACTCCGATGACATGCGATCCATGGGATAACAAAACCTAAACCAATTTCATCTGTAGGTCTTGGTTTGTTGAGTCCTGATCGAACAAAAACTGGAGAGGGAACACGGTGAGGATAGAAAAGCTGGAGAACTTCTATGGAAAACAAAAAGAAAATTGTTTTGAACTTCAGTAATAGAAAATGCATGAGTCTAAAGTTCTTGCAAAATTAAAAAAAGAAATAAAGAGAACAGTATTCGTATAGGTAAATGTACCAAAGGAATATGTTTTAAAAGTAAGTCTAAAGTACACAAGACAATTGCAAAACACTTGTTCAAACTGAGCAAAACAGCATTAGAAGAAACTATTAGACACAAGATGTCAGTTAAAATCAACGGAGGTAAATCCTGGAAGTAGGTGGAATTGCTCCCCCCAAAAGTTAAATATAAATGACTAAATTGCTTAAGAAATAAAGACTTGCCACATAAGTAAATAAATACAACATGAAAAATGGAAAGAAATTACAGAAGACGTGAAACAGGTTAAAGGGAAGTTGAGAAATATTAAAGTTAGAGGATCCTAAATACACAGAAAATAGCACTTGATGTAGGAAATCAAATGAAGACAACATACAAAAATGTTAAGCATGGACACAATCTTTCTGTGTATATATCCTTTTTCTTTTTTACTTTTCATATGTCATTCAATATTTTGCCCCTAAACTCATTGCCATCAAGTCAGTTAGGATTCATAATACCCAGAAGGGGCAGAGTCCCACCCCTGGGGTGTCTCACGCTATAATCCACAGAGTGCCTGATGGGGTAAAACTGTTGGAGTGGCCCTCAAAGCCACCAGGGCTCTTTACAAAATCACTTAACACTTCACCTCCTGCCTTCAAGTCTTTCTTCAGAACTTCCAGCATGAGAAATATTGAAACTGTCCTGCCCTTTGTGTTTTCATTTTCTCTCTCTTTGAAAAGGGAAGATTTTCCTCATTTTATTTTGATGAGAGGATACATAGTAAAAGTTTTTACATTTACGATTTGGTGACAGGGCTTGCTTTTGCAGCTGTGCAACCATTTGTCCCCTTTTCATTAACAAACTCATTATCCCATAAAGTCTCTAATTTTAAAGTATGCCTTGTAAATTTGATTCCAAATAGACTGGTGTTAAAATAGCAGAATGCTCAGGCAGGCGGGTGAACTTTTAAGATGACTTCAGAGTATATTTTTGAGTACAGACATTTTCAAAAACTGAGTATAACTAGACAAATGGCAGTTTCACCAGTACAATGAGTCCTCTGTGTTGTCTAGCTGCAAGTCTGCACAGCCCATGATAATATTTTACTTAGTCTCCTCAAAGTGCCTTTTGGAATCTTTTGTTCATTTCTTTTATTTCATCGTTTCTCTTGCTGCTTTAGCTTTTTTACACCCATAAGCAAGTTTCAGACTTTCTTCTGACATCTGTCGAGTAAAATGTACTCTTGAATTGTTATCAGCTGAGATAGAGCACGGGTTGACTTTTGAGGATTGGTTTGAATTTTCCTCCAATTTAACTTGAACCTGCTTAGGAAAAGTCGAAGGTGTGTCCTGAGTTTTGGTCTGACTGACGATATTGAGCTCCTCCATCATCTCTTCCCAGAGGTGTAGTAGATGAGTTTGACGTGTTCAGTCACTGTTTATTGTGCTGAAAAGAAATCTCATTCCAATGAATTGCTCTTGCAAAAGTATGATGCTCTATATAGCATTCAAGCTTTCATATTAATTCTATAACTCGAAGCCCAAATTTCCAAATACCCATACTTCCTTGCATCTAATTCTCACATGTCAACCCCTTGTCGTTACTCGTGACCCTAATTGCATGCCTGATGAGTTTCAGAGGGCAGAAGTTAGTGAAACTCTCTAATTTCTTCATGTTTAGCATTCTTGGTACTTGCGTAAATTGGAATCACAGCCATGTTAACAGGTCTCTGGGCATGACCCTATCACTGACAGTGTTGCGTTCCTGGGGAGTTCTTACAATGTTGCTCTTTTTCAACTTGTCATGCCTGGCATAGTAGATTATACACTTGTTCAACTCAACTCGTTAATCCCAAGATATTGATCTTCATGCATGGCATCTCTTTTTTGACAACTTCAACTTTTCCTAGATTTCACTTGTACCCACGTTCTGATTATTAAGAATGTTTGGAGTGATTTTTCCTTCTTATTTTGAGTTATGCCTTTCTGGTCAATGAAAGTCTCAAAAGGCTTACTCTCCAAGTCAGCAACATCTGCTATGCAGGCCCAGCCCTTCCCCAGTGGAATCTGACTGCCTTCCTGAGGGGGTGGACTTCCTGCACTGTCAGACCATTCCCCTCCTTCTCCTAAGGTCTGTGCTGACCAACTGTTGGACAGTTGGACCATCAGGCCCCTTGCCCTTCTCTGGAAGCTCTGCGAAGACTGCATACCATGGGGGACCTTTCTTAGCTCACTACCATCCAATCCATTCAGATGCATCAGTGACTCTATGGAGATCCCGCTCCGCCCCCCGCTGATGCATTTCTGAGCCTGGAGACCTTGTTAGAGTTTGAAATACCAGACCCAGAGCTTTCTGCATCGTAGTGACGGGCACACCACCATCGTATGATAAGCTGACAGACAAATGACGATCAGTACAAATATCCAGTTAGGGTTTAGCCCGGGGATGGCATACACTATTTCTTTGATCCCCTTTCAAATTCTGGTGGGGGCATCAGTTTTGTGCGCGTGCTGAGGAGAGAGGGTGCTCTGAGGCTGAAAGGGGGCACAAGCTAACAGCTTTCTCCCCACGTAGACATGTCATTGACTAACACACCACACGAGGGCAATGTGGAGCTATTTTCCTGCACATGCTCAGAGCTCTTCAACCTGTGAAGATTTTGCACCCTCTGTGAAGGTATCAACGGGAGCTCACATATCACAGTGGTGAAGCGCCCCGCGACTCACTGAAAGGCTGATGGTTCAAATCCACCAGCTGCTGGGTGAGAGAAAGAAGGATCAAGCTGCTTCCTTAAAGATTGCAGTCTTCCACTCTCCACAGGGCAGTGAAGTGGACAGGCTTTCTCTGTTCAGTGCAGATACTGTACATCGGAATAATCCACTTGACAGGAGTGGGGTTTATGCTGGCAGCCAATGAGTTATACGCATTTAATGTAGTCATGGATTCAATGTGAATGAATCATTCCTTATCCTCAGATTCTATTGTTTAAGATTCGGTGACAATTATGACAGCGATTCTTTTATTTGCTGAAATATTATGGATCTATGGGCCTGAAGGCTTACCAATTGCCTCTGAAAAATAAAATGCCCTGTTATTTCTTCATTCAAATTCTCTGTGACAGCACCACCCTGATATCCATTGAATTTGGGTCCATGGGAACTATTTGATATTCAGAGTGATGTCAGATGTTATTTATTTATTTATTTATTTATTTATTTATTTATTTATTTTTAACCAGAATGTCACCATTTTTCAGCTAACTGTTCTTAACAGAATCCATCAAATTGGGGTAAAAGAGGCTGGAGAAAAACTTAAGAACCTTGAAGTGCATCCAAAATAGACGGTACCACACCAGTAACTTCCTGGTGACCAAGCAAAGGGGGATGGAGAGACATGAGTATGGATCACAGGGCTCGTTAGAGAGGGAGAGGCAGTCAGGAGAAGGTAGGGTCAGCCTTCCCCAGAGATTTTCATACAAAGAAGCAAGAAACAACAAAAGTCAAACAGTCCTGCTAGACTGTTTGTCGCAGTCTGCCTGCAGGTAGTATAAACATTTGTGTGCTCTAGAGGGGAGGGAAGCAGTGAGTCACGTGACCTGCAGACAGCTGGGGTGGGGAGGGTTATACCAAGATGCTGCACTTGGTAGCAAAAGCCAGTGGGAAGAGCATCATTATTTTTAATTAATATTTTGTGGAGCTTAAATGCCAGTGGCATGTGCCAGATTGACAGCCTGCCACCCTTTATTCATTCCAGATTATGCTCTTCAGAGAGTGGTCCTCTCCATGCCAAGCGCCGGTTGAAACCCAGGATGCATGGCCCCAAATCTTTTGCCCTCTGTGTTAGCACTGCCAACAAGTCAATTAGAGGAAATTAGAGTAGTGGCTGTTTCCCTAATGCAGACACCTGCTTATTGCAGTGAGACCGGCTACCACAGGCGCAGAGAATCAGGCCACTGGATCACTGTCAGACAGTAAATATAACGGGGCACCTTTGACCTCCCTGGACACGAGCTGTTTAATTAAGGGTAATGGGTGCAGGGCAAATACAGCTGATTGCATTGATCTTTTAAAAGGATGAGCAATTCATATTCCAGAAAGATGCGATTTATATAATATGTTCAATTCTATGTCATTGCATGGGCTCCTTGGCAATTTTAATTAATAGCTAATCAAATGAGCACCCTTTGAATGATTTCGGGCCACAAGAACTTGATCCAAAGAATGGGCAGGGTATGGCAAATTTTTCATAAACCATGTTTGTAGGCATATTTGTCAGTGTGAGGAATTATTTGAGTCCAGAAAAAAAGAACTAAGGTATTTACTTGAAAAAAAAAATTGGTAGCATCCATCAGGAGGAAGGATATTGAATAAAATAAAACTTTAAAGTTGAGGATTATAGACTATTATAAACAGAGGGTCTTTAATAAATATGTGCTTGAATGATGAATACCAAGACACAGAAAGGCTAAATGATGCAGTGGGGGTCAAGTAGCAAATGTCCCTATTCAGTATGAACAATGAGCTCAAGTTTCTTGATCCTAAATTGCATTTTCTTGCACCCGTAGTTCATGCCAAATGGAGTTCAGGGGATTGAGGGATATTTCCTTCAATTTACTTGCATATTCACATTCATTTCTTCTTCTACTCATTTGTTCATTCACCCATCAATTACCACTGAGCATTTTCTGCATGAAAGGCATCACTGTGTGTTTTGTAGGGAATATAGGAGATTATTTTGTTTTTGTTTTTTCAAAACCTTTCATTTGTCGCTGTGAATTTTCTAACCAGTTGTGTTGTAAGTAATATAAATTAGTTAATTAATAAGCAGAAGCTAAGGGCTCTGTAATGAGGGAGGTTTTGTGGTGAGAGGGTATTTGTGCTGAATCTTTTGAGGAATAGAGGAGGAAAAGAGAGGATGAAGCAAATACAACCAAACAAGCCAGTCTTCGTAGCATCACGCATGTTAGGAGCCAAGCTGGACAATGACAAATACCATGACCCTCACTGCTACCACGACTCCAACTGTCATTTCCTCTCTTCTGAGTGGGTACCATGGTTGAATGCTTAATTAGGACTTTTATTAAACACCTTATATTCCTTCTTTTAAAAAACATTTGCCTTAACCCAGTTACTGGTATACAGTAGGTATTCACAGAGTATTTGTTGCATGAATGAATGACTGTTCTCTTCTATATGTGAGTGGTTGAGTGCCTAACTTCAAAGTGCAGCATCTTGACTTCTGCACGACTTGTCAATAGGAGAGGAGGAACTGAAGATTTCTTCAAATCAGTTTAAAACTGTGCTCATAGGAAATCATGTACACAGATCTATGTGTTCCAGGAAAGAAGGGAACGGTGTGAGAAGCAGGGAAGCTTCAGAGCCTCCTGCAGTGGTACAAGTAAAGCTCTCAAGTACCTGAATGAAGTTGGTTGTGGCAGTCACAAAATTTCACGTCAACTTGAAACTACAGAAAAGTGCTGGTGTGAAATTTAGGCAGTCAATCAGGTCACAGCTTAGTGGTGACTTCCTGTGGGCATGGCCTTCAGATAAGGTAGTTCCTAGGAAGCTTCCCCTGCCTCTCCTGCCTGCTGGCTGATTCTAGTTACTGCAAGAGGTATCACGTGGCCACCGCCATTGGATCCATATAACTTTGCATCCACTGGCCTGCGATCTTTATTGCACTCTGCATCACTGCATGTGGCTGCATGAATGTGAAGGAGGACTTATGCACTAAGGACTAGGAGCAGATTTGTGGACTTGCTCAGGCCTGGTCTGGGATATTAGTGTGATGCATAATTATGTCTTGATATAAAGTTCTCTCTGACATATTTAATTTGAGTCTTGCTGGCTTTGTTTCTCTAGTTGACGTGGCTGAACACACTGATAAAGTAAGAATGAAGAAATGAGGATGGGTTTTAATTACATCATCCATTAGGGATATTTGCAAAAACAATATAGAGAGGGGAATAGATTCTAGATTTGTAGAATCTGGCAGATTAAATGTTTGAGAAGACCACAAAGTCAAGAAGGGAAAGAAAACATTTCTGCTTTTGCCATGTTAGGGGAAGGAAGGAGAGCACATCACAGATATAAATGATGCTCTCCTGAGGGGGCAACCATGGTGAAATAACTGTATGTAATGCAGCTGTATTACAGTGGACTTTCCAGGGATCTTGGAAGGATCAGGGCATCTGTTTTCGATACTCTTTCAAAAATTCCTTGTCCTGTCCCATCCTAACTTCTCAATTAATGAGCTAGTCTGAGGAAAATGTCTGAGGCTAAAAATAATTGATTTAGACTTTTTGGATCTACCTTTTTTAGGGTACCACATTTATTTAATGATATCCTTCCTTTGATCCTCAAATGAACGTCCATCCAGGATCTCCACAATGTCAGAGCAGAGAGGCAAATCTGATCCTTTCCCCTTTGGTAAATGGAGAAGCTGAGCCAGGTCATAATTGCCTGAAGCATAGAAAACACAGGTAAGGGTTGAATGTCATGTATGTCTGAGTGCGCATGGTCTGGGTTCTTCCCTGCTCCATCATGCAAAGCAGCCTTTATCACATTAGAGCAGAACAAACACTCTTTGCCTGCTTCCACCAGTGTGGTGTGCTTTGGCAGAAAGCCTTCTGAGTTTGAGAAGTGGCGGAGTACATGCTTAGATTATGAAGCACTACAACAGCTTACAAATAGAGCACTTAGTTAAATGATTTCTCAGCAAAGCTCTCTATGAGAAGATTAACCAGAGACGGTATGACCAAACACTCCCCTTTTCTTCTTTTTGTACACATTTCTCGAAGTGGAAACAACGAACCAAATTGAGGACAGGTGGAAATATTATATGACCATCTAGATCTCAATAAGAAATTACTATTAATTTGTATAATCAAATTAGTATTGCAACTAAAAAACACTTAGAACTATATGGATCATCAAGTAAAGTGCCAATGATCATTATCCATTGGAGAGTTGTAGATCAAAACTACAATGAGATAGCTTCTTATCCCAGCACTCACAGCACATCTTAAACACAAAACAGAAAACAGCAAATGGTGGGGTCCTCATACCCTGGGCGATATGTTTATGTGGGAAGGGTGGTGGGTAAATGCTACCACCGTTGTCTAACATGACATGGAACTCCTCTGAAAGTCAAGAATAGAAATACCACAGCATCCACTAATCCTTCTACTCTACTTGAGAATATATGTATATATATTCTCTCCTGGAAAATGAACAGCTACTGTTTGGCTAGATTTATACACACCCATGTTCATGGCAGCATTATTCACAAAAGTAAAAAGATGGGAGCATGTATAAGCAAACTTTGGTACAGACGCACAATGCACTCCCCTCCATAGTGATTGTGATGCATAGGATGAATATAGGAAACCCATAACAGGGATGGCAGACCTGGAGGAGGCTGTATGGAGCTGAGTGAAATGAGTCAATCACAGCATGATCGATATCATAAAAGGACAAGTATGAAAAAACTAGTGTAAAAAATTAAGAGAACGTTTCACCTTTAAAAACAACAACAAACCCCATTATTTGATAGCTATTCGGAGTGGAAGACAAACAGAGGAGCCTTTCACTCTCTAGGCCTTTCATTCTCGGTTGTTAAAGTGGATAACAGGGCAGGCACGGTAAAACTAGTGGGAGGTGGGAGGTGAGGAGTAGATGTAGGAGACCCCATTGGGAAGAGTTTAAATGTATAGGCAAGAGAGATCAATACTGTTACAGACACAGTAAATGTATATTTAAATACATGCATCCTTGACAGAGGGTATTTACATGGGAATACTTTTGCTCCAAAAAGTATGAATGTGGTGGAGCATTCTCTGGGGACAAAATTAGGAAATCTTATTTATAGTCAAACATCATGAGGGAAACAGCCATGGGACCTGAGGCTCAGGACCATAATCTTTGGAGATACCAACATCAGTTAACACCATTAACACACTCCACAAACACAATATTCTATATCACACTTTGATGAGTAGCTACCGGTGACTTAAAAGCTCAGGAGTGGCTATTGTAGGTATAACTATTGGTCTCTCCCTGAATGGAGGAAAGAAGCATGATGGAATCAAAGCTATCTGGAAACAGCCCAATGGATCTCTTGAATGTTAATCTCCACAAAACTTCAGACCAGAAGAACTCAATGGTTGCTGCCTGTCCCTGTCATGTAATCGTCTTCTACTGTCATGGTTTTCCAGCACATCCCAAGGTAACCGCCCCCCTCTACTTTGGTTTGCACTTCCACTCAACCAGCATCAGAGATTGGGTGTGCCTATGTGGATATGAGAGCATCTGACTCAAGCTTGAACTTCTACTTTTGCTGCTTCAGTCTCTGTCCTCATCTGGAAGATGACTGCTGCTTTCTGAATAAAACCAAAACCTAACCTCACTACTAGGAATCAAGATAGAACTGACACTCAGGATTTCCAAGTCTGTAAAACTCTTTATTGGGGTAGAAAGCCTCATCTTGCTGCATGGAGTGATTGGTAGTTTCAATCTGTTGACTTTGGGTTTAGTCCAATGCATAACGACTATGCCACCAGGCCTCCTCTTGCTATCTGAATATTGACACTAAATTGCCCAGTATGCCCATTATGATATTTGAACATGTACTCTGGTTCCTTATGTGCTCGTGTGTGTGTACGCACACATATGTGCACATTTACTTATTATCATTGTTCTTATTTATGTACTCTTGCTTTTGCTTCCTTCATTATCTTTGCCTTAAATGCCATTTAAGGTAACCCACTGAGCACCATGTAAGTAACCCACTGATTGCAAGAAGACAGTATTATTCTAGAATACTCTCTGGTGATGTAAGTGTCCCACCTCTGGGCTATCTAATGAGGTAGCCAGGTATGGCTATTGAACACTTGAAATAGGAGGCATGTGATTGAGAAAACAGTTCTGATACTTTTTTATAATTGTAATGGCACTGAATTTAAATGGAGATGCACCTGCCGAGCTGTGGCATGGCTTTCTGGGAGTTCCTCTTACTGACAATGCCAAAGGCAGATGGAGTAGATTCAATGTCAAGAGCTATGCTCCATTTTCTCAACTGATTTTTCTCTACACATGTGCATGAACTCAATACCTAGCATACTAAGATATAACAGCCTGGGCTGAAGTTCATCTTAATAGGTTACATACTTAGGTCACCCCTGAAGATAACAAAAATAACATATTTGCCTGTGGGCTGATTCAACAGCATGCATATCCAAACTGGTTCATCAATTCATGGCCATAAGATTGCCTCAGTGGATGACACCTTCAAATACTCATGTTTTCTGTTCTGTACTCCACAGTTTGAATTTATTGCTCATTTGAATATATACTTAACTCAGGAAATTTAACTAGCTGGAAAATAACTTTGTTAATAATGAGAATAAGCATTAAATTAAGGCTAATTTTGAGATGACTGTACAATTGAACTAATTTTAACCTCCTGATTTAATAGAATATGAAAAAATGAAGTTGGAATAATTGGGTAAGAAGGAAGACCTAGTGAAAATAATCACTACCTATGATGCATGGCGTAGGACTGCAGCAGCAGGCCACACGATCAATCATCAATGCAGCTTCTGTGGCAAGTTTTAAAGAAAACTAGCATTTTTTTTTACACTTGGGCTATTTTGAGGAGAGTGGGTAAGTGAAGAAAAGGAAAAATCAACAGGCAAAACAAAATGGACTCAAAGAAGCAAAGCCAAGAATCAGGCAACTGTGGCATGAAGAGCAAAATTCCGTTTCTGCTGAGAAAATTCACAGTGAAAAGCATGATTAATATAGAGGACAATAAAATCAGAAGTAAAGAAAATTGATAGGGCCCAGTGAAATATACTGAACAAAAAAGACTCATGAATTGTCGTAAAATTGTAACATTACTGGTATATATTTGGTTTTCAATAGCAAATTGTATGTATTATTGTTTCTATTTGGCATGGATCATAGCCACACTTGTGGAAAGTTCTACTAAAAACTGTAAACAAAGGGAGATGATAAATATCTACTGAGAGACAAATATGTGGTAAAGCTATTTTCTTTTCTTCTCCCCCCCCCACCCCCGCCACCCCCAGCATCTTGTTTAATGAGACTGAGAAGGCAGTAAGTAGTCAGAGGACAATATTTGGTAATGCAAACTCAAAAGGGGTGAAAAACCTAAACATACACCAGAGTCATGAGCTCACCCAGTGAAAGCAGCCTCTATCATTCAGGAGAATCACAGCACAATCAGGGTGAAGACTGGGTAGACAAGTGTCACTGTGAGCCAGACTTTACCCTCAGAAAACGGGAGGGGTGGGGGCTTGGAGAAATGTGAGATGATAGAAGGACTTGAGACACTGCCATTAGACAAGCCTGTGCTGAATGTCTTTGGATACTTAAAGGTATATATTCTACTTAAAGGTATATATGAACAATTCACTAACTTGTCTTAAGATTTATATTTCTCTCTTTTTTTAATCAGCAAATGTGAATTGCATTCTTTGAAGATATGCATTGTTGAGACAATCTTTTATACTAGTCAGATTCTGTGCAAGCACTTAATACATAACATTTGTTCAGTTATTATGAGACATATTTATCTGAAGCAAGAGGGGATGTTACGTCTCACTAATTAACATTTCCCTCTCTTTTTTTCTCGTTCTTTCTCAGGTCCAAACTCTCTTTGATGCTTATTCTCGCTTTTAGGGTCCTACAATAACCCTGACCTTATTGCAGCTGGGACCAAGAACATTTTCCCTTCTCCGTTCTGTGCCTCCACAATAACATTGAGCATGACCTTTCAGGCAACACTCGGCAGAACACTAAGGGGATGCAAGCGTGCTTCCAACTAGTCCTGATCAGCAGCAGTCCCACTCGTTTTTACATTGTGGACTGGAGTTATGCTCCAGACCAAACGGCCAAACCCCGGGATGACTGATAAAGCAGGAGATGTGTCTGGCGCTTGCTTCTGGCTATTTGATTGTATCATTAAAAAACTGGAAACAAGACACCAGTCGAGTAATGATCTCACCATGGTTACACTCTATTTTCTTTTGCTGACCTGAAATATTGCTTTATACCTTGGTTACTCAACTAGGTATACGATGTGGGTCTGCATCACTGTTGGTTGCTTTATTAAACCAAATCCACCAATAAAATTTTGCTATCAATAAAGGATTTCAAATGGATATGCTACGATTTCACAAGTCTTTCCCAACAAGAGGTTTTGAAATTTATTGCGAACAGCAATATCGCTGGAGTAAGTGTTTAACACCCTGAGGGAACAGCTCAGATGGCGTGGAACTCACTCATGGATATCAATTTTATTACATTACTCAAGCATGGCTCGCCTCGCATGGCACTCAATGCACATGCACTCTTATCTATACTGCTGAACTGAAAGGAATAGGATGCCTTTGTAAGTTCTTTGTTTACTTTAGTCCATCTGTGTAGAAGGCCTTCAGAGAAGACTAAGATCAATTCTGAACTATGTAATCAGTCGAATGGGTTGTCTCAAAAACAATTCTGGACTTTGTCAAATATTGAAATTCTCTGGGTGTTCCCAGGATGAGTAAAATGGGGGGTGGGTAGGGGATGGTAAAAGGATGAGAAAGAGTTCACCTTTTTAAGAGGGTGTTTAATTGCTTATTCTTATTCAAGAATTCTATTTTATTGAGTATTATGTGAGAAAAGAAGGTTATCAACAGAATGAGAGTCTTTCTTTTCAGGTGTGAACAGTTCCCCTTGGCCTGTAACTATTCTAAGATTCATTATTGAAAAAATAATAATAATAGAGGAGCAAAATAGAGCCTGGGAGGTATATTGATATAATACTACGGTAGTCTCAAAGCTGTAACAAAAACTGACAGAGTAACCTGTGATGTCCTTTCTAGGTTCTGTATCATTACCATTCTGTACTAGTTACATTACAGGCAGAGCTTTGAAAAACAGAACAGAAGCAGTTACACCAAAAACACAGGAGACTGATAAATGACAGCTAGAAATGAGCAGCCTCATGCTGGGCACATGGATCTGACAATCTCTTTATGAGACCTCCATCTCTAGGTTCAAGTCCTTGCCATCTCTAACCAGGGAGGAAGGGACAGGAGTCTGATGTTGATGTGGACACAGCCATTATTTGAGGGAGAAGTAGGTAAGGCCTGATAGTGGTACCGTCACCAAGGACCGACCCCTATTGGCCAGGCCAATGTAGGTGAAGAAAAAGAGGAAGACATCACAGGAGATGGGTTGATCTGGTGGATGTATCAATAGGCCCACATATAAGGAAAGAAATGTGAGGATGGTATCAGTCTGGGCAGCCTTTGTATTGTGCTTAATGGCATAATGAGTCAGAATCACACAGATAGTATCTGTGAAATTACCAGTCACTCCATGGGAGAAAGATTGGTCATTTTACTCTATAACCAGTTGAAGTTTGGCAAACTAATGAGGGCAGTTCTACCCTGTCCGACAGAGTCTCCACGAGTTGGCACAGACTCAATGCCAGTGAGTTAACATCAAGAAGACAACAGAAGGTAATGTCATGTCTCTTGATCTGGGTGAGTCTATGTCTTACCCAAACTCAGGGTCGGTGGGGATATTATTAGTTGCTTTGCAGGATACTAAATGAAATACCATATTTGTCAGACCATAAGATGCACTTTTTCTCCTCAAAAAGTGGAGGAAAAAGGAGGGTGCATCTAATGGTCCGAAGGTGTGGTACCCCAGAACATTTGTTTTTGATCCCATGCACCTGCTGACCGTCTGCTGCTGTGTGCATACCGTGGATTGCTGTGTGTGGGGGGGGGGGAAGTTCTGCCTCCTGGGGTCTCCATGTCAGTCAGGTCACATGACCAGCACAGCGCACGCCTCGCCTCATTTGTTAATGAAAGTGATGATGGTTTTAACACGACTGTTGAGTTTATGCTGTTAAATATTACTGTATTTTGCTTTATTTTAATAAATAGTCTAGTACTCTGGTACTGCTTGCATCAGAATATTTTGTTCTTGTCCTGCTCTAAAAACTGGGTGCATATTAAGGTCATGTGCATCTTGTGGTCCAAAATTATGGTAATTCAGACGGATTTCTGTCCAAAAGAGAATGAGATAATCATTGGGATGCTTCAGACTAGTACTTGCTGCCATCTATTTAATTCAAACTCACAGCAATCCTGTAGGACCGAGTTGCCCTGTTCCCTTGGGAGTTTTGGACAGGAAATCTGCTAGGGCACAGGCAGCCCCATCCTTCTCCCATGGAGAGGCTGATGAATTTGTACCCTTGACCTGACCATTAGCAACCAAAATGTAACCCACTCCATCATGAAGGCGACTTTTCAGAACAGTGTTGATCAATTGTTTATACATGGTTTCTCCCCTAATGAATATACCATCAGAGCGATGAATGACCTTATTTGCACTCAGGCGACGGGCTGCTTTTGTTTATTTTTCCTCGCTCCAGAGTCTACCATAGTTCCTGACATATCGTAAGAATTGAGAAAAATGTTTATTGGTTAATAATATAACTAGCTAACTAAAGGGAGGGGCAGGTCAAACATTGATGCCTAAATCTCTTGTAATTGGTCACATCGGAATTTGACCTGATCTCTATGAAGTGACTTTCTTCAACGATTCTCCTCAGGGGAAGTTTCTGCGATAACGTGAGGACTATCCATCCGATTTAGAGCGGCTTCTCTTGCATAAACTTGAATATAAAACTGGCAACGACTCCAGCTTTGTCAGCAAAGCATTTGTTATATCTCTTTTTGTGAAATGAGAATGATGCTCAGTTTGGTCACATAAATTCCCGGGGCAATCACCCACTGTTCACTCTCAGCCTTTTTGATGTCAGAGGAGCCGGTGGTTGACTGATTCCCAAATGAATAATTTTAACTAGAAGGCTCATTTCCAATGGCCTGCGTTTTTGCTTATGATTATAAATGGTGAGGCTAACACGTGATTCATGTTTGAACAAGTGCTCGACACTCGAACACTCTCACTTTTACCCATCCTTTACCCATCAGCTGTAATGATTTCTGAATGGGTCCCATCAAAAACCATTACATCTGCTAATGAACTAACTTGCTCCCCCTCCATGGGTTTAAGTATTAATGCTCACTCAGGAAATGGAAAACTTGCTGCTTAAAAAAAAAATCATTGAAGATAGCTTTCAGAGAGGGCTTGTTGAATATTTAACATAAGATCAAATTCCTATCGATGTGAAAGAAACATTGCCGGGAGAATCAACACAAAGCAGTCTTGTTTTCTGCGTATCATGTGTCTGTGGGTGCATGTGAGTCATTGTGTGTGCATACCTAGGAGGACACATGGGGGGAACTTTTAAAAGTTTGAAGAATACATCTAACATTGGTAAATTTTAAACCTAAGAAGTGATGATATATATATATATATATTATATATATAATCCCATATATATATATGGAAACCAAGGTGGTAAAAGGAAACAGAACTCACATAAATGGTATGATATTATTCATAAAAATATTCTAAAGCAAGTTTGGGGAGACAATTAAAACAAAAATAAAGACATTCCCCTCCAAATCACTACCTCCATTTATATTTCTGCTATCTCCATTAAATCATCAGAATTTTTCTTGAAGGTTGGGAGTTTACACTCTCCAGTTCTCTTTATTGCCATGAGTTAGGAACTGGGCTGCTAACCCTGAGTGCAAAAGTTCCAAACCACCACATGTTCTTTGAGAGAAAGATGAGACTTTTATTCCCCTAAACTGTTACCATCTCAGAAACGCACCAGGGCGATTCTACTCTGTCCTTATAGGGTCTCCATTTCTTGGGATTGGCTTGATGGCAGGGTTTTTGTTGTTGTTGTTGTTGTTTGCTTTTCAGTTAATCACATATATAGTGGGGTGTTCTCAGAGTGTTCGCCTTCAACCCTTTCTCCACTCCCCCCTCACCCTTAATAAGAGAATTTATAACATTAGGGAAGGCATCCTGGTCATGTAATGATTAAGTGCTCAGCTCATAATCTAAATGCCAACTGTTAGAGTCCCCCTGCTGCTCTGTGGGAGAGAAGTGTAGTAGTCAGCTTGCACAGAGTTCAAAGCCTTGGGACCTCTACGTTCCCCTTTATCTTGGAGGGCTTGATAGGCTAATGGCCATAGAGCCTTCTAGGTATATTTCCCAGCATCTCTGCAGCTAGGCTCTCCTGAGAAAGTAGGGGTAATTCCTCTTTAGTTTGGAAGGAAGAAAAAGATCTTCATAAAATATATGTAAAGTGGTTAAATGTAGCCTAACAATCTCAATTAATCTGTATTTGTGTTTCTAACTGGAAAATGAGGAAATGGCCACGTGGAGTGGACCTCAGATGTCTCAGGCATCTCTCAGCTCGTAAAAAAGAAGGAGCATATTCTAAGCCTTTGAAGGTTAGCCCGGTGTTCTTTCTCTCCAACCATAACTGCTAACATCATTTTGCCTTTTGAGTTTTTGGCCCATGTTGATTGAATTGCTGAGTCACACCATTAAGTTCCAAACACACTAATGCTTCAAGAGCTCCACCTAATTAGCTGAATAGACTTAGCAAGATAATGCCATTTTTGCTTTTATTATACTGCAAGTGATCTTCAGCCATTGTTTACTCATCACTGCATATATATGTGTATATATATATACTCATGTATGTATATCTATATCTATCTGTCATCTATCTATATATTAAGGAACCTTGGTGGCTCATTGAGTTATGCACTGTTAGCCAGGAGATTGGAGATTCAAATCTACTAGCTGCTGAATGGAGAAATATGTGCAGTCTTAGACTAATTATAAGGAACTGTTCTCTGTTCTATCAAGGGGACATGAGGCAGGATTTATTCAATGGCAGAGGCACTGGTGTTCATCTGAGTGCTGGTGGCTCATGGGTCAGGCACTGGCTGCTCAGGGAAAAGGTGGGACTTTTCAACCTTTTATCTCACAGCTGCTCTGTGAGAGAAAACCATCTGCCAGTCTGCCACCAGTAAGGATTTGCAGCCTTGGACACAGAACTCTGTTCTGCAGAATATTTGCAAATTGAAGTCTACTTGTAGGCAGAGGGTGTGTTTTGGTTTATAATATGTACCATACTGATAACAAAAACTAAAGTTTGTCTGCTCCATGGCGCTCAGGAAAGCCAGACAAAGTGCTGAATGCCCAACATCAAATAGGAAACCAATTGTTTTCAGAGGAAGCAGACGAACTGGTCTACTTACAAGTCACAACCATATATATTTGAGATATATATGTGTGTATATCCACATTAATTAAAGTATAAATCATATACATTCTCTTTGTATTACTGGCAAATCTGGATAACTGGGGTGGAAGACTTAGGTGAGGAGAGGAAGCAATATATGAAGGATGTGAGACCAAAAACTGTTGAAGAAATACAGGGAGATATGTGTGTGTGTGTGTGTGTGTGTGTAACTGAAGCCATGGTTACTTCACATTTACACACTTGACAGCATTCTGTGATGTGACCAATTAGTTCTAAACAACTGGTCACTCCCTGGGAGAAAGATGGGGCTTTCTATTTTTGCAAAAAATTACAGTCTCAGAATCTCATGGGGCAACTCTCCTCTGTCCAATAAGGTTACAATAAGTTGGAACCAAGTTGATGGCAATGAGTGTGTGTGGGGCGGGGGGGGGGAGGGAAGAATGAGATGGAGCAAGCTTGTGATTGACAGAAAGCAAGAATGAGGCCAAAGTGATTGGAAAAACAAGTGGGCACTGTGGTGGGCATATTCCCCCACCTCCAACCATTCTTCCTCTCTTCATGTGTATCATGGCAATCAGAATACCTTAGCTTTTATTATTGAAAAAAATATTAATTTTTCTTAGGACAAATGTTGTACAATCCAAACAGTATAAAATAGATAGGGATCCAAGTGCCTTAGTGCCTTACACAGGAGGGACGAAAGGGGGATGAGAGGACCCTGCTGTAGAAACCATTGCGTTAATGGTGATAAATAAAAAACTTTCTGAGTGGATGCTGGTGATCGATAGTCAATGTCACTGAATTGTATATGTAAAAAAAGTGTTGAATTAATAAAGGTGTTATATATAATTTTAACACACACAAGCAAAACCTTTTTTTATTGGAGCGCTAACAACACTGTGCTTGCTTTAATTTTCAAACTTCAATACTTTTCATGGTAAAAACAAAATCCCCTAAAGAACTCCTCAGGCTTTAAATCTCTGGAGGTAAGACAGAGGTGGACTTGAGAACATTTCTCTCCAGCTTTAGAAGGATTGGCTCCAGTTGTTAGAGGGTTTTCAAAGCTTTACTAGATGTCTCACAAGGCATTTTGAGAAAAGGCCCAGACCTGATGCAGTTGTCACAGCATTTAAGAAAAGATACTGAATGCGGCTGGCTGAGGGCTTCCTGTGCTAACGTTTGCTGGTAGCCCTCTGGTGCAAGCCGCTTACCTGTCCCTCATCTCAGTTTAGCCCCATGTAATGGGTGCCAGCTCATCCAGGAGAGCAGACTCTCTTTCGGGCGACTATGAGAAACAAAAGGGACAGTATATATAAATAGGTAACTCATCATGTACGAAGTGCTCGATAAACATCCTTTATTGCCATTATCATGGGCCAGGCAAAGGTCCCATCATTTGCGATGCTCAGATTAAGCGGAGTCCCTGGATGCTACTCACACAATGGTAGAACCACACCGAACCTTCTGTTCCAGGGAAAGCTATGACTATCACTGATATTTCTTCTTTTAAAGGAAATCATTCCAAGGCCTCATAGTAAAATATAGGTCACTGGGAATACAATCCCACTTTTCAAAGAGAAAAATACTGCAAAATTTTATGAGGATAGACTGTTTAGAAAAAAGGAGGGAAATATCTGAAGCCAGATTTTGTTTACAGAAATAGCGTTCTCCTTCGCTGCCCTGACTGTTTTAATTGCCCCCCTTCTTGCGCAGGTCAGGAGAACTTGCTCTGCTAGATTGGGAAAACCAGGACACAGCGTGTAAGTTGCTTCATACACACACACACACACACACACACACACACACATTCACCTACAGCAAGGCCCAAACTGGGGCTCTGGAGTTCCAAAATACTTTTCCCAGGCTACTCTGCAAAGTGAGCCATCAGGCGGACAAACTGGAGAGTAGCCTCATACTTTTGCCTGGAGTCAAAATACTGGTTCTTCATCATCAGAACCTCAACATATATTTCCTTTCACAGCCTCGGTTTTTTTGCCTTCTCTGTTTCATCAGAGACACGCATACAACCACTGTGGTCAAAATAGTAGCTCATAAAGTTTTCCCCACAAATTGAAAGAGAAAAAAAGGGATTGATGATAATACATGAGACTTGAGGTATATCTATATACACATACATGGGTATGAATATATATATATATATGGCAACAATTGAGAATTGAGCTATTACTCTGTAAAATGACATATGTTAGAAATAGACCCTGATCACATCAGAGTCAAGTGTAAAGGGGAAATCATAACCTCTGCCACAATGCTATGATCATCTGCGATATGGATAATTTTGTCCAGTAATTTTATATTGTTCTCGGATTTCTGTTCAGAAATGACTAATTAGTGCATAAGCCCTATGAATTAAATTACCATAAAGATAAATTGTTTGCTTTTCCTCTGGTGGGTATAATTCCTGGATCTGCATTTCTTTCCCCCCCACCCCCCTTTTAGACAAAACTTGATTTGTTTGCATTAAATGTGCTGTGCTCTTAGCAGGGGGAAAAAAGCTCAAGGCAGCATTTATCGTATTCTATTCAAGTTTATTGTGGACCTCTTGCTGAAAAACAAAGGTCTCGCCTATTATAGAAAAGATAGACAGGGAAAAATTAAAAATTGGTAGAGTTTCTATTTGCTTTTGGACACCAGAAGACACACGGTTTGCCAGCCAAAGGAACAGAATACTTGGATTAATTGAGATAACAGATCTTTTGATTTATAACCAAGTTATAACCACCTCATTCATCTAATTTCACAACCAAGAGATTTCTCACTAGTCATTCCCTGTCATTTTATGGGATCCTTTTTATGGTGACTAAGGTGAAAGTTTGCAGCGCAGAGAAGCAGTTGTATAGTCAACAATTCCTATGCATCCTCTTTCACCACAAGTATTGCAATCCCCTTGACCAAACATCATCCAGCCCACACCTCCCAGGTTCTTATCCCTAGTCTTTTTAAATGTATGTAAATCACAACAATCATCCCATTTCCTGTTTTGTGCCCAACCTTTCCAATTACCCTCCTGAAAACATTGAAACGCACCCAGAGAAACACACCTGCTCTTGTTTGGACACAAAGAATGATAACAGCCAGAGGAAGAGAGGGCAGATAGTAGAACAAATCAACAGGTACTCCTGCTCTGCCTTAGAGAAACTTGCATTTATAATTAAATTGTGCTATTAGGCCAGCAATCTGCCTTGTTTTCCTTGGCCTCCTCATCCACTCACACTTAATTTCTCTCCCCTCAGGGAATCATTCCTACCCTTCCTACATGTCTCAGTACTTCTTCCACAACTTTCCTAAAGACCTTTTATCCACATAACTTTCCAAACTATTTCTAAAATTATTGGGGTCTGAGAATTATGAGCCCTGTCTGTCCTCACAGAAAATACTCTAATTTTTATCAAATAAGATTCAAAAGGTCTAAAAACCAGAAACACTGCCTTTTTCTCTACTGCCTTCAACAGTGCATCCTTCATTTAAGATTCATTCAATCAGTGATTTTCATGCAGTGATTTGGTTTAGTCATTTGATCTTTTAAACATTAGCTACCACAAAAAAAGGACAGATTTATTTTAACTATTCAGGCAAACTTTATTTAACAAGAAAGCTACATATTAAAAGTAGTATAACATAAGCTGAGAGAATACTAGAGAAAATACAAGCAAACAAAAAAATACCTACTTGAGTTAGGGGAGTGAAGGCTCTAATGGTGGACCATAGGGTTCCTGGAGGTGGATGATGAGCTGATGTGGAAAATATAGGTCAAGAGACTGAGATGCTGAGGCCCTGGCAAGAACTGAGAATGGAGGACCTGGGACTCCCTCCAGTGCTGCTGCAGAAGCAAGATGTGAGTCACAGGATGCACCTGTAGCTGGCCTCAGACAAACCTCTGGCTCTTCAATAGGCTAGTCTGCAGTTTCTGGGGATTGAGTTGGGGCCGAACTCCACGATAATTGCTCCTGCTCCATTGGTGGGGCAGGAGCGTGATCCCCACCACCAGGTTCTCCAGGAGCCTGCACTGGAACTGGCCCAAGGTGAGACTAGTTCTCCAGCAGATTGTCCTTCTGGTTGAGGTGCTAGAGGTGGTGGTGATGTCGTTGATGATGGAGGGGGTGGTAGGGTCATTGGTCGGGGTGTGGGGGGGTGTCACATAATGGCTCCACTTGCAGTAGAATTACAGGAAAAGGACCATTATCACTAATAACAGATGGTCCTGTGTGATTTGCTGTACCACTTTCTGTGGCTCTGGGGTCATGAGTTCTTATCGTGGTCTCTTAAGGATTCAGCTGAGCCAAGAGAAGGTAGGAACTATAGATCTGGTTTGGTCATGGTGACTTGCAAGTTCTTCAGCAGGAATTTCAGAGAGGCAAACCTGATGGGATATCAGTCTTGGATGGAAAATGGGTCACTTTCCAACTAAGCTCCCAAGATGTATGAGACGGTTTCTTTCAGTGGTTGCTGGTTCCACCATCCCCTGCCCAGATTTATTTTCTAGTAAAGAAAACACCTGGCTTTTGGGAAATTGATCCATCTAGAATTTTGATTGATGCCAATTAAGAATATGTGAAATGAAAACTGTGACTCAAGTATTAATGCATTATGTTGATACTACATTTACATCTGTTATAATCTATCAGTTAGATGACAAGCATTGAAACCCACAAAAATGACTTTCCTAGAGACCACCAAATGATATGAAAACAAGAAGAAGAAGCTATATTTTTCTTCAGATTCATTGTTAAGACTACATTATGGGCTGAGCCCCGGTGGCGTAAGTGGTTGAGTGCGGGACTGCAACGCACGGGTGTGGCAGTTCGAATCCAGGGGCGGCTCTCAGGAGCAGTGCTGGGGAGCTCCCACAACCACCAGAGGGCAGTGATGCTCCCCCCCCAAAAAAAGAGACTACATTATATTTACAATATCTATATGGAGTAATGTAAAAGTTGGACAATAGCATGGATTGAGAGAATGAATAAACAACAAGGATATATAAGCTATGAAACCAGCTCTGAAATAAACAATCAACATTTACCTGCACCTTTAGAAAATCCTAGAGAGGCCATACATGGCCAGGGTAAAATTGTAAGATCAAAATTGATGATGTCCAGTGATACCCCCAAAACAACAACAACAAAAACAAAAACAAAAATTGATGATGTCAACTTGAGAATGAGAAAGACCTCCCTGAGTTAATAAGAAAAGTTTTAGGTAATATTTGAAATGAAAACAAGGTAAATTGACTTTTTTCTAAAATGGTTTCAGTAGGAGAGTATATGGGAATTATTAAACACTGCCGACCTCAGTCCCAAGCATAGATGAAATTTGTCCTCAATATTACTTTCTTCTACATAAATAACCTGAATAAGACAGTTGGATGATAGTATATAATAAATTTATCTTTCCTTTTTTTTTATTTATCATTACATGACTTATTTCAATGCTGTGTGTCTGTGCGCACATGATCAAGCTTTTGAAATAACTGGTTAAAAAAAATCATCCCATAATCCTACTTTCACCTTACTTCATAAAACACCAAGCAGGATTTCATTAAGCAACATCTATATTGCATATAATTCCAAAAATGAACAAACAAAAACTTATCTAAATGATGCTCATTCTGCTTCTATTTGCATGTGTCAACTACTATTGAGATTTTTACTGTGCACTGATTTTTCATATTTAACATTTGTATGTCATGAACTCAAAACATCTATATGCCAAGCATAAGAAAATTATTTTTGTGTGTGCATTGGCAGGAGTGGGGTGCTGCGCTTAACATGATCATTTACATTGAAAGCACTGAACTGAGAATGCACTCTGGGAGTTAGAAACGTTCATTTCTCCACAGGTATGAGACCTATTTTTAAGAGCACTCAAATGTATCCTCCAAAATACTATATGACAGTTAAGATTCATTCTTGATGAGATTTATGACAGAGATCAGGAATGGATATAATACAGCTTGACATTTTGAGCACTCTTGAAGCGCTAAACTTTATAACAGGTTGAAATAATTCAGATGCTTGATTAATTGCTTATTAAAGAACATTGATGCTTGGATAGATGGAAATCAAATAAACAAGTATTAGAATGTCCTCTTTCCTGGAAAAAAATATATACACACAATTTTGGAAACTACAGTTTGGACATTAGATATTAGGTACATCAGGTCAAGTATTTTGATGGCTGCATGCCCCAGTTTTTTGCAGAAAGACTTTCCCAGCTGCAGCAAAGGAAGGAAAAACCTTGAAGCATCCCACTGGTCTCCCTGAGTTGCGGACACTGCTTGGAAAGTGTGAGGTAACCCAAGCCACTGTGAGACACAATGCCAGAGAGCAGAGGTATGTAAAGCGAGCTCCAGGGATCTGCAGAGGGTGTTCCTGCATGTTCCCTGGAGACCACCCAAGATTTCCTGATGTGTAGATACGCAAAAGAAACATAGGAAATATAACACACTTTAAATAGAGACAGGAATAGTTCAAAGGTTATAGGATATAATAAGTGTGGCAGTCTTGGGCTTATGTTAATTTTATGATTGAAATGTAGGGGTGGAATTTATCCTGTTAATCTGGAGAAAGTCAGTGAGTAGCCAATGAGGTCTCTATGTGGGCATGGCTTTCTACTGAGACTTCTGGGAAATCTTGCAATATTTGCCTCATGAAGAGGAGAAGCTATCTCCTCAGTTATTGGGAGTTAGTCTCAGAGACGATGAATCACGGACAAGATGGCAGCGTCTGAGAAGCTGGAGGAGCCGGCGAAGAGACCACATGGCTTTCCCCTGATGGAACCAGATCTCTGAAGCTGGGGCGGCCACATGGAGACTTCTGCCAGCGATGAGTTGCTATTGATGGACCCTGAACCCTGGAAGCGAGGAGCCATGTGGAGACCCCTGCCAGTGCCCAGATTCTGTACCCACTGATCTGTGACTTCATGAGTCAGAAGACTTTATAGACTGATTTCGGGCATTTGAGTTAATATCAGACTTATGACTTTGAACTGGACTGGGCTCAATGTCCTGTTTCTCTTGTATATAAACCTTTTCTCTATATCTATATGAGTGTCTATGAAATTTGTTCCTGTAGTCTACCCAGACTAACACAATAAGCATATCATAGCTGACAGCAAACAGAAACAGCGGGCTGGGGTGGATACATTAAAACTGAAGAGAGCAAATTTCAGGGTAAAAAACATTAATACTGAAGATACTGAGGGATAGTTCAGCAATAATAAAAAAGTAAATCCTCAAAAACCATAACAACCCTAAATAAGTCTATCCCTAAAGATATCATTTCCAATACATCAAGCAGAAACAGATACAACTAGAAAGAGACATTCACAGGTATAATTGCTGAGTAAAGCAAAATGCCCAGACACCTGTTTTTTGTTTTTTCCTGTCCTTTCCCTTCAAGTCTGCAATACATCCCCTTCACAGAGTAATGACCCGCAGACAGCTACCATTAACTTCTGAGACTCATACTTGAAGCTATGAATGTCCTGTAACCAGGATTCGGGGAGTCCGGGTGGCTGTGGGTTAGGCATCCACCTGCTCATGGTAAGGTCAATAGCCCTAATCTACCAGCCACTCTGTAAGAGAAAAGATGACATTGTCTGGTTCCATTAAGACTTACAGTCTCAGAAAACCTGACACAGAAATGACTCTTTGGCAGTGTGGTGTGTGTGCATTCTCATAAGATTGTAAAATGCTGCTGCCAAACAAACTGAATTTTGCCAGAACCCTGATTCTGTGGACTCTAGGAAGCAGAATTCCCCCTGCAGGAGTGTGATCTAGCACTTGTCCTGACGAGTCTTGAATTTGAAGTTTCTCCTCATTCTGCTAAAATGCAAGGTCTTTGCTGTTTCATGATAATATTTCCCTACCTCAATAACTTGCTGTAACATCTTACTTTAAAAAAAAAAAACAGGCCTGATTCTTCTGTTGACTTGAGTGCCTTTGCTCTCTTCCCTCGTGTATACAACAGGGATGACACCTAACAGAGACAGCGCGAAAAGGCTGGGCTTTGAGAAAGCATGGGGGAAGCCATTGAGGTTGTCTGTCAGGCGCTAACAGGCATGGGGAGTAAGGGAGAGATTGTTCTGACCCACAGAAACATCTTCTTGAAAAACAGGGAAGACAGAGCAAACTTTTTGACTGATTGAATGATTGAATGTAATGTGGGTAGGAGAGGCTTACATGTTCTGCTGCTTTATTTGTTTTTGCAACTGCCAGTACAGATGATAAAAATGGAAAGCTGCACTCCAAGGGTTATGAAAACAGAAAGAAGGATAGGAGTTGCTTAGGATTTCTATTCCAATGAGAAGGTCTTTCCTCTTATTCAAAAATAGTATTCACTTTTTGCAATGGACCCTTCTAAATAGCTTAGGAAATCCCGCAGGTAAAGGTGATGCATTGTCTTGGACTGCAGGGAGTGGATGATGGCATGAGTTAAAAATAGAACAGTGTCTATCTTTAATAGAGTACATTGAAGCTGTTTTTAATGACTGCTTGAAAATGCCTATAGGTTTAAAAGTCAGTAATCTCTATATATATTTAAACAACAACAAAACCTTTCTTCGAATGATGTATAGTCATAATGCTCCTTAGAATTGTGGATTGTGAGACTTCATCTCGTTTACTTTGTTATGAGGAAAGACCAGTCCTTGGAGCAGGTGATAGTACTCAGTAAAGAAAGTGAATGAGAAAGAGGAAGACCCTTCACTGGAAAGATTGACACAGTGACATCCACAATGGGCTCAACCATGAATCAATTGTGAGGAAGGGACAGGACGGGGTTGTGTTTTGTTCTGTGTGTTGTACATAGAGTCACTAAGAGTCAGAAATAGCTGTGAGGTAGAACTGACTTGATGGCCTTGAGTTTTTTTAGACAACTAAATGATTGAATGAATGGATACATGATAAAGGCCATTCTTCCCAATAGAGTTTGAGTAATACTGGATGACTTTTATCTTCCTCTCTCCTCTTTTGAGCAACCAGTGTTCAAGGTGAAGGAATCTATTTCTCCCATTAGGATTTCCTAATCAGTATTCCATTAGCATTGAAACTGAGGGCTTATATTTTATCTTTCAATGTCACTGTCACTTAGATTTTTGACTCATATTTCTTTCAGTAAATGAATACGTTTGATATAATCCCATGAACTCATTGTGCTACCTTAGTCTAGAAACAAGAAGTCCTAAACTATTAAAGTATTTGTTTGACATTGTTCATTTTTAAATAAAGTGGACAAATTAAAACAAGACATAATTCAAGTTCATAAAAATGCATAATCTAGGGTTTTCTTTTGATTTATATTTTTGAAGTGTTAATGCACACTATGATAATAGCAATGCCTTACTTATAAGTGCATACTATTTAAAAATATTTATATTGGGGACTCTTACAACTCTTCACAAACCATACATATATCCATTGTGTCAAACACATTTGTACATATGTTGCTATCATCACTTTCAAAACATTTTCTTTCTCCTTGAGCTCTTGGTATCAATTCACTTCCCCTTCCACTTTGACTCTCCCTCCCTCATGAATACTTGGTGATTCATACATTTTTTAAAAAATTATCTTACACCAACTGCTCTTTCCCTTCATCCACCTTTCTGCTGGTTGGCCTCCTGGAAGGGGTTATATGTTGATCATTGTGATTGGTTCCCATGTGCATACTATATTAACTTGCTTCACTTTATGTTTTACTGTTTCAAATGGCTTTACTTTTGTTAATTTCAATAGCAAATTAATGATACAACCTGTTTTATAGATAAAGAAAATTCAGGTTAACAGGATGGGAAGAAAATGGCTATTTTCTATACATAGGCCATTGTGACCAACAAAATTAACATTTTTCTGTATTCTACTAGGGTATGACCTAATTTAATCAAAACAAGTCACTTATCTTCTTGGTCTTTTCTCAATAAAGAGTACAAGTAAAATATTCCTAATCTGTGCTATAAATGGACTTTGATACCTTTTACAGTTTGCACTGTGACTCTAAGGGTAAGGTTCAAATCAATTTCCAGCAATGATCATAACAGCAGAAAGATAGGCATATAGTACTCATACTATGTCTGATATTTATTTACACACTATGTTGATAAAATGCAAATCTATTAAAACTATGCTGTCTAATAAACATTGGTGAAAAAATGCTAAAATGACAGGACATGAGAAGTTGGTACTGATAAAAAAATATATCTTTCTATTATATGGTAGAAACACTTCAAAATAATTTATTGTTTCATTAAAACAATGACTAGTTCAGTTGTACATTTAAACTTTTTTAGGGGAAAGCTACACATGCTAGTTACTTGCACAGCAATAGTTCATTTTCATTAAAGTATGTGTTCTTTTAAATGGATTTATTAACAGTTGTCATACAAATATTTCAAGAACCTTTGCCAGGTTGATTTAATCTTAGTTTAAAAAGCATTTGCTGCCCCTGAACACTTTCAGGCATTATTTCTTCTTTCTTAGAATCTGGAAAGTTTGTAAAGATATCGGATGATTTTAAGAAATTATTTTCATTATCTAAGGACTTGGATATTATTATTATCATTATTATTATTATTATTTTAAAACTTCTGGTCAAATTTCAAGTCAAAATTTAATTTTTATCAGTAATAAAGCCTTAATTGCATGGTAAATTTTAGTCAGAAGTCTAACTAAATTTTTTTTCAATTATATTGAAGAATTATTTCAGTTTAAAAATATTTCATTAGTCAAAAAAGTGCACTGGTGACAAATATAATTCAAATGAAAAATATATTCTCTAGGAATTATATTCATTTTATCTATGCCTTTCTTTTTTATCAATAGCCTTCATGAATATCAATGTTTGCTATAAGGATTTTCAATACTGTGAGATTATGCTATGATGCTAAGCCATCTATATCTGCACAGCCAACAGGCTGAAAATCCCAAACAAACAAAACTCAGTGTCCTCAAGCAGTGGCTGACTGGCAGTGACCCAGAGGAAAGGGTCTCACAGTCCCTGTGGTTTTCTGAGACTGTTACTCTTTACAGGCGTAGAAAATCCCATATTTCTCCTGTCGAAAGACTGGTGGTTTTGAACTGCTGACCTTGTGGTTAGCAGCCCAATGAGTAATGACTATGACATTGGGGCCCACCAGCCTGCTGAAAGCCAGCATAAACTTACTTACAAATCCTAGAACACAAACCAAAATTATCAGCCTTCAAAAAATGGAGTAATTGCAATCCATTTCCAAGGAAAAGCACAATGGGGAGATGCCATCTGCAAGATGGGCAAGATGTTGAAAGCATGCATTATGTTAATGCCGTTCTTGATCATCATGCTCTGAGATATTTGGGAAACTAAACTTGAATAAAAGATTGAAAAACTCAACTGACTAGTGGGAATTATGACAAATAGTCAAAATTTAACTGAGTCAATATTTATATTAATGATTAATGGTGTAAAAACTGACTAAGGGCAGATATTTTCAAAGTACATGAACTAGCAAGATGTAATTATATGTAAGCACACCCGTATGTTTGCATAACCATGAATTAATGAAAAACAGCAAAAGACTAAGTGATTGCATGCTTTCTTTTTGTTAAAAGAAATTTAAATTTGGATTGAAAGTATTTAAAAGAAAAGAAAAAACACGGAAGAAAATGGTCGCAGTGAAAAGTTAACAGCAGAGACAAACTATCAGAGCTAGAGTGAATTATCAAATCAAAGAAAATTAATATTATCAGAGATAGTTAATCATAATTATAAAATAGATGACCCTTCAAGAAGAAATAATAGTAGAAATATTTATTTAAAGAGATCATCAAAATGGATAAAGAAAAAATAACATAATTAAAAGGTGAATTAAAAGTATTACTTTTTCAGTTAGCCTAGTATTCATATCAGTCAATACCATCCTTCTAAACTACAAGCCATTCCCGCAAATTAAAAACAGTTCTATTTTAAATTATGCAAAAATATACATTTTTGAACAATGAATCTACTAAAAAATTAAAGATTACAAAATGTAGCTGAGAAAAATTAAAGAAAACTATTGTACAGAAATAATAAATTGATAGCGATAGATGGGTAGATAGAGGGAACATTTTTAAAAAGCAATTGGGTTTCACATTAACTTAGACAAACTTCACTAGGCTTTAGTTCTCATGGTTATGTATCATGTTCTGTTCATGAAACTGAGCAATAGAATTCTTTGACTTCAAAGGAATAAAATGTCAAATATGAGCAAATAATAATGCAAACATGATTTTAAAATGATATATGTCTAAACTAGGGAGATTTTTTTATTTTTTCTTTTAAATCAGGCAACATAACAATGTTCAAATTGTTTTTGCATTGCCAATTTTGACACAGGTCACAGTATCTAATGCCCAAATAATTAATAATTACTATTTTTAAATCAAATACAATTTGAAATTCTGGTCTCTTGTCATTTTACTGGTCAACAACAAAGGCAAAAATTCTGACCGACTAAGGAAAGCTGTGGTGGTCATGCTCTATGTCATGACTCATCATCTTGATGTAACACATGCTGAAAAAAATGCAAGCATGTTTGCATAACTGTGAATTAAATGAAAAACAGCAAAAAACTAATTGTTTGCTTTCATTTTCTTAAAACGAAACTCATATTCAAAGAGTATCTATTAGCTAAAAGAACTTAACATATATATGTGCTCATATTTCCCTTTCCAGATTAGTTTTTAGGGTAAATTCATGATTATTAAGCTAAATATCCTATCTAGAAAAGTTTTTACTAGTTCTTTAAAATATCTCAGAGGATTTTTCTCTTTTTTTGTTAAGCATTTGAAGAAATTTGCAATGTTAATTTCTCAAACTCCTAAAAGCTGCATGAATTGAAGATTGCTGAAGAGTTTCTTTGTAATGATGAGCATCATTATCAAAGGACTTGGTGAACACTGGAAGTCATTTTTTTCAGGACTTTTGAGCTTGCACTATGCTCTCCTGCCTAAGAAGCTCATCTGCACTGCCTTGGGAGTCCCTCTTCTTCAGTGTGCCATGAAGATCATCTGTCAGAGACTATGTATGCTGAATACTGGACAAAGAGACAGTCCCTTGGGAGAGGTATGATGGCCAAAAAACACTTTCACATTCAAATGCAGACACCAGCTGAGAGAATATCATTCCTATATGCTATACTAACTCCAGTTCTGGAGGGCACCACCCATAGTAAATAAATAAATAAATAAATAAATAAATAAATAAATAAATAAAATTGGCAACCTTGTCAGCTAGCAGCTTGGGGGTGTGGTGGGTGGGTGTCAATGTACATCATTGGTCATTGTGATTCATAGGAATCAAATCAACAAGTTAAAAAAACAACACAAAAAACAACTTATCTTTTCCTCCATGTGAATTGTTAAATTTATTGCTGTTCTGGTAGATGGTCTATATTTACTTTATTTCCCTCTTCTAATGAAAAGATCTTTTATAGCCCATTGGTAAATGAGACATAAAATGAATCACTACACTTTTGCACAACTCTCTCTAGGATGAATCAATTTTCAATAATTTTAATAAACATAAAAATTATAGCACAGTGCTCATCAAGACAAGGTTGAGCTGAGCACACTTATATTTGGATGAAGAAAGATACTGGGATGTATCTAAGAAGCATGTGACAACCCCAAGTCACTGCCTTGCTGGACAAAAAATGTCTTCATCTTGTGTTTGATGGTCTACATTTGTGTCACAATGATATTCAAAGGGGTTTCAAAATAGTCATGGGGATTTTCATTATCTTTTACTAATTTTGAACTTTTTGAAGTCCCCTGGGAAACACAAATCTTTAGCTATGGATGTTAAGGAAAATAGAAGTTGATGCTACTAAATAATTCATGATTAAAGAAAAGCGGACTCTTCCTGGTGAATCAAAAGAGGCTAACATGTTAACTTTCTTTTGTGGGAACTATAAGCTCAGTCATTCCCACTCCCATTGGGGGAAAAAAATCAATTTACTTTTTATATATTCGAATATACAGATACATATTCTTACATACATATACTTAAAGATATATAAATCTATTACCTTAAAGTTACTAAAATATCTTTCTATAGCACTCTATATATCTATCCCATGGAATCAATTTCAATGCACAGTAACCCAATAGAACAGATGAGAACTCCTCTCATGGGATTCTGATTCTATAAATCTTTAGGAAAGCATAAAGCATCATCTCCCTCCCAAGGCACTGCTGGTAGGTTGGAACCATTGACCTTGTCCCAATGCATAAACCATTATATCCTAATACCAGGACATAATGTAAAATCTGAGGCAAAATGAAAATGAAGGTTGATGACAAGAGGTCACAAAATAGAAGACGACTGCATCGCTGTGTGTCTGCCCAGTGACATCAGTTAATTATTGCCCAACTATGGAAAATCATGACCCAGACAAGTAGACACAAGAAGCCTGGTCATCACAACAATATGAATTCCACTTCACATCTCTGTTTTAGTTATTGCAAAATCAACACACAAACCATTTCTCCTCCATCTGCAAAATATTCACATATAAATTTTACTATTCTCATAACTGTAAAACATTGGCTCTCAAGATGAGAATGTACACAAATATCGGTTTACACAATGAATGTATGGTACAGGTTGACATCATAATCTCAAAGAACAAGATTCCAAGACGAAAGTAGTTTAAAATAAATAGCAGAATAGTTATAAATACCAGGTACTCACCTAATCTCTCAATGGAATAATATCTCTGCTTGCTGTCCACACGTACTGTCTCCGCATAAGGACTACCAACACCATAACCAATGATGTATCCTCGCACGACAATGTTAGGGTTCAAGGGGGGAGTCCAACTCATGATAATGCAGTTGGTCTGGGGTCGGACGTGAAGAGAGCTCGGCTGGTCAGGAACCTGAGACTCTGGGATAGAAAGAAACCCAAAACATTGTGAACACATCTCCCAGTAGAATCTGCCACATACGAGCACCACATCTTAAAGTGAAGCATAATACCGTATTCTATGGGTGCTCAAGTGGTACATCAATTATTGCCTCAACTCCTTGTTTCAGCAGGTAACATATTTAATTTTACTTTTGTTGGATTGCTTAAGTGCAAAATGATACTGAATTCCCTTCATAGGAATGGTTCTGCAATGTATACATTTTTAGTTTCCGTGTGTGTGTGTTTCCATATGCTTTTTTATTAGGCGTCACTTATGAAGGATGGCGTCAAAGCAGACATAAGACTAAAAGATGGGGAATGTAAAGTCAAAAACTACCTTGCCCAAGGTTTACTTCCCCTGATTTAATTAAAATTGAAAATAAATGTCAAAGTTTATTGGGAAGTTATTTGGGGCACCAATTTCAGGCTGGATCGCCTGATCTGATTAGGATGGTGCTTGACCCCAGCTGCACTGCCACTGCGAGAAGGGCATGCATTGTGACAGGAGGGGAGACAGTGATGGGAATTAAAGCCCCACAGGGTTTGGTGCCAGACAGATTTGGCCTCCTCCTAGGCTCATCTGCTTATGTATGTATGACTCAGAATATGATTTAACTTTTCTTTGTTTCTCTTCTAATTCAATGGGCATGATATTGAAAATTGATTAGGTGCTAAGCTCTGGAAGTTAGAGAGGTTTTAGATACTCTTAAGCAGCCAAGCAGCGAGTCCTTCTCCTTGCTCAGCCTCAGCCCCCTCTCTGGTCAGATGATGAGAACAAGGTGCCGAGAAGCGCTAATGAGATCATGAAGAGAAGTACAGACCTTAGGAGTAGCGGATACATTCTCAAATGATGCCAGGGAATGTACACACCACCCTGACATATATGTTCTTTTAAGAGATGCTGAGTATCATAAATTGGCATCCTGATGTTAGCATTATGGCCGCAGCCCTGTGATTCTATCCCTGGAAGATCCTTTTTTCTTACTTTTATTCAATTATCAAATATTTATTGCATGTCTATTATGTCTGAAGTATGCACATATGTAGCTATGTGCTTAGGATACAGTGTGGAATGAAATAAGCGGACATACTACCTGTGCTCTTGATAGCCTAATGGGGAAGACAGACAAGTAAAAATGGGTCATAATATAGTCTGATTAGTACTTTGATAGATTAATACAGGCATGTGGAGCTTATTTGTTGGAAATCATGGGTGTTTTCTGGGATGAAAGGATTTAATAAAGAATGTATCCATTTAAACTTTATAGTTGGTTAGGTGTCTAGTACAGTGTCTCACAGTAATTCAAAAGCAAGCAAACAAACAAGCAAAAAGCCAAACTCGACTGCTCGTGTGTTGCTTCTGTGCCCTCATATCCCTATAGAACTGCCCCATGGGCTTTCCAAGACTGTCAATCTCAATGAGAGTAGACAGCCTGATCTCTCTCCAGGAGAGAAGCTGGTGAGTTCAAGCATCTGACCTCATGCTCAGACAACCAATGCTCAACCCTTTATAGCCCTAGAACTAAAAAACAAAAACAAAAACAAAACAAAAAGTGACCTGAACCTTCCTTATTCAAGCTATTTTTGTTCATTATTTTTGTCCTGAGGACACTATCTCAAAGTGACACACAGCAAATTATGCAAAGGAATTTGATGGTTAAGGATCATTTTGCCAAACAGGTTTTTTTTGTTCAATAGAATAGCAAAAGCAGAAGCAACTTTCCATCTTCAACATGCACACTTCTAGCTTCAGTGATGGACAGGAGCATGTCTTTTACTGAAGTGTTACAACCAAATACCAGATCATCAGCTTTTCTAAAGATGCTGCCTTTTATAGGGGTGGTGTCAAGTTTATTCCAAAGATGCCCTTTTGAACTCAAAAGGGACATGCTATAGCTTGCCTATTCAGAGGCAGCCTGGGCTACCACATACAAACAGACAAACAGAAAATCATAATATGTGACACTAAGTGTGTATATAAACAATAGCAGCAGAAACACCATGCTTGTAAAGTACTGCACACTGTAATCCTAAGAGTAATAAAGGATGAAAAGAAGGGATTAATACTTTTCAACCCAACAGTCAAAGAAAGTTTACTAGTATTGTTAGAATAATGAACTCTCCAATGAATTCTGTTCAACACATTTGAAGCTTTGACAATAACTGCTAGAACAATATAACCTTTCTGGCTTTATATTTAAAAAAATCAGACTAAATGCTATTCAGTAAGATCTATATTTACAACTCAAAAATATGGAAGTATAATAATGAATGGCAATATTCCACATATTTTAGAATAAATGAAAATACTGTTTGAAATGTTTACAGAACTATAAGTATTTCCCCATTTTTCAGCAAAACATAGTGTGGTTCCCTTGCAACTTGGTTAAGTTAATAGATGGGGTGGTGGGGGGGAATCCATCAATGCCTGGAGGGCAACATGGTAATGAGCGTACAAACTGGCTCTTGAGGAAAATAGCTATTAGCACTCAAGATTCATCTATCTTTATCATTTCCTGCATAAAAAAAATAGCTTCAGTCCTAACTCATAACTTTAAAATAATTTTAGCATTTAAGGAATGGTAATGTTAATACATAAAAAACACATACCATCTCTCCATCTAAATATTTAATGGCTATTTAATCCAGGAGACCCCGCTGACTGTGTAGGTTAGGCACTGGGATGCAAACTGCACGTTTGGTAGTTCAAACCCATTAGCCACTCCAAGGGGAAAAGATGGGTCTGTCTACTGGAATAAAGATAGAGAGTCTTAGCTTGAGTGGATATGACATAGCCAGGGTGGCTATGAGTCCAAATTGACTTGGGGGTTTGATTTAGGACCATCCAAATCAGATCACTGGGTTAGAAGAAAGAACACCCAAAAAGACAGTATTAGTTCGAACTCACAGGTGATAACCTTATTCTGGATCATAGCGACCTTGTAAGACAGAGAATAGCCCCAGAGGTTTCCAGAGCCGGGCATCTTTCCAAAGTAGACTTCTGGACTTTCCTCCTGTGCTATTGTTGGTAGGGTTGAATCATTTAGCTAGGGTTAATAGCTCCACAGTTTTTACCTCTGCACTACTAGGACTTTTCATTTTATACCTAGATCATATATAATATATAACCTCATAATAAAGATTCCTGTGTCAGGAGATCATTCATAATCTTGAATAGCTCATTCATATATACCCACTCACTCCTTAATGCAAAAACAAATGGCAATTTTCCTTTTATACTACCTGAGTGAGCTTTCTCTAACACAGATGACCTTATGGGCCATGAAAGTGGTTATTACAGGAATGAACTATAAAATATCAATTTAGAAAATTTGCTGTGGAAGTATAGGAGTACCCTTGTTTGGGGGTTGACGCTGAAATTGGCTGCTCTGAATGAAGTGCATGCAGGTTTTACAAGTATCTCTAGGGCAATGATTACATACATAAGGCTCAGAACAATTATCGAGATAATTTGAAACCAAAGAACACATTTTGCTTAAAATATCCAAATTAATTAGGCCCAAAATGACTAGGGGAGTTTGAATTATCAAGATAGCTAGGTCAACTGCCATTCTTGATTATACTATGGAAATATGGATTCTGTCCGTTTTGTTAAGTTCTAAAGACCATATATTAGCTTTGGAGAGATGATTACAGCTTCCATTAATGTCCCCAGTACTGTTCATAGACAGCACACCAGAAGATTGTTAGATCAATTCCAGTGACATTTCAACAATTACTGTGCATCTCCTAGATCAGTGGTTCTCAACCTGTGGGTCGCAATGCCTTTAGGGGTCAAATGACCCTTTCACAGGGGTCACCCAATTCATAACAGTAGCAAAATGACAGTTATGAAGTAGCAACAAAAATAATTTTATGAGTGGGGTCACCACCACATGAGGAACTGTATGAAAGGGTTGCGATATTAGGGAGGTAGACAACCAT
This sequence comes from Nesogale talazaci, assembly GCA_004026705.1. NCBI lineage: Eukaryota > Metazoa > Chordata > Mammalia > Afrosoricida > Tenrecidae > Nesogale > Nesogale talazaci. The sequence goes on along the minus strand of PVJH01000766.1, from coordinate 92,155 downwards.
GGACTTATATGCAAGACATGACTTTAGACCCTGGGGATATAGTGTGAATGGATCTGTGAGTGGAAAAATTGAAACAAGAAATAAGTAAACTAGGAAACTGGACCAAAAGGATAATAAAACATACTATCAGGAAATTCTCTCTGAAGCTTGTTAAAAGAAGAAAGGGTCATGAACTTGCCCTAGGGATGGAATGATCTTAGTGCTGGGAAAAAACAAGGAAATTCACTCTGTCTGAAAGGTCAGAGACAGGGAGAAAGTAAAGAAAGGGCCACTCAATCGACGCTTGTAAACCAAGTAAATCAAATAAAGTGGGGGATTTACAGTTTATTCTAAATACAAGAACACATTGAATCACCAGCCACCATGATCTGATAAATGCTCTTAAAAGGTCACTTTTTTTTGTCTAATTGAAAAGAATTTGGGGAAAAGAACAAAGAGAATGAGGGGAGACTATAAAAATGCATGCATAAATATCTGACTGGTAGTTGTGAAGATGAAATCAAATCAATACACTGGGGTATTGAGTTGGAGGCCTCGTGATGTACTGAGTTATACGTCGGGTTGATGAGCACAAGGTGAAAGAAAGAAGGAAAGAGCCACACACAGACTCCCTGTCAGCATGTCCATTCAGAATGATGGTGACCCTGGAGGGGAGAAAAAGACACACACCACTATGTCTTCCAATTTTCTGCACTAGGAAGAATCATCTCCTTTTCTGAGAGCTCCTGTAGTGGTTAGCAGTCCAATGAATAACCGCTACACCCCTGGAACCTCGGAACCACAAAATCAGCAGTTCCAAACCACCAGCTCCTTCTTGGGAGAATAATGATGGTTCTACACTCAAGAAGTTATAATATTAGAAATCCACATGGGAAGTTCTATTCTGTTCGATAGCATCGTTATGTGTCAGAATTGACTTGATGGCAGAGGACATTTGTGTTCCTGTTTTGCTTTTGTTCTTAGAATTTGATGAAATATAGTCAAAAGAACTATAGGTGGGGAGGTTTTGAAAGAGGAACAACAATGGCAGTGGGTTGATAATCCAGCTTGGAAAAGAGGGTAAATGATGTGTAAAGAAGATGAGAGAAGAAGACTCACAAGGGAGCTTCCCGTAGGCCAGGTGAATTTTGAGATATGTGTTCTTCATACTTACTGGCCCTTCTGGGGATTTAGAATTTGGCTTCAAACCAAACACTCAGTGACTTCAACCTGCCACCACAGAAGAAACGGGTGTCCTCCTGCTTCCATAAAGATCGACAGCTTAAGCAGTCGTATAGAGAAGTTCTCCTGTACGCTATAGGGTCACTACCAAACCAAACACTGCCATCAAGTTGATGCTGACTTAGAGTGATGCTGGCAGGAGGCTTGATCCCCATAATTGGGGCAAAGTCTTAAAATGTTTACAGAGCATGTTCATTGTGCTTCTTTCAAGACAGGTTTGTTTATGCTTCTGGCCTTGTATGTAGTCTTGGCCAACACCATAATTCCACGGCACCCACTGCGCTATTTGCCTTAGTGGTTCTCCAGATTTCTCATACGTGTGAGGAAATGGAAACGGTCACGCTGACCATTTTGTTCGATCGCTCCTCTCTTCCCCTCACCTTCCCCTTCCCCTCCTGGTATCTCTGTTCTCATTATTAGTCCTGAACATTCCCTGTGTTTCTAACTCTCATCTGTAGCAGTGTACATACTCTGGTCTTGTCAGATTTGTAAGGTAGAATTGAGGTCACAATAGTAGCAGGGGGCGGGAGGAGCATTGAAGAACTAGAGCAGTGATCCTCAACCTTTCTTGCTACTTCATAAATGTAATTTTGCTACTGCCATGAATTGGGTGACCCCTATGAAAGAGTCTTTTGATCCCCAAAGGGGTTGTGACTCACAGGTTGAGAACTACTGAACTAGAGGAAAGTTCTTTATCTGTGCTATACTGCTCCCTGACTGGCTCCTCTCTTCCTTGTTTCCCCTCTGTAAGGGGATGTCCAATTGTCTATAGATGGGCTTTGGGTGTCTACTTTGTACAACCCCCCCATTCACATTGATATGATTTTTTTGTTCTGGGTCTTCGATGCCTGATCCCATCTACACCTCTTGATCACACAGGTTGCTCTGCTTCTTCCATGTGGGCTTTGTTCTTTCTCAGCTTGATGGCTGCTTGTTTATCTTCAAGCCTTTAAGATCTCAGATGCTATATCTTTTGATAGCTGGGCACCATCAATTTTGTTTAGCACATCTGCTTATGTGCTCATTTTGTCTTCAGTGATCATGTCAGGAATGTATCACAGAATGCCAGCTTACTAAAACAAGGTGCTCTTGCATTGAGGGAGTACTTTAGTCGAGGCCCAGTTTCCATCTGCCACCTTAGTACTTAACATATAAATATAAGTATATCAATCTATTTCTCTTGTTATGTATAAAAATTTGCATATGTATAGGTCTGTATTTAGACCTTTGTAAATGTCCTTTGTTCTCTTTGTTTGATTTCTTGAATGAATGTTAACTGTGAATCTGGATAAATGAGATCTTTGACAGCTTCAATTTTTGTTCTCACCATGTTTTGGATTGGTCCACATTGAGGATTTGGACTTTCTTTATGTTAAGGTGGCATCAAGATTAAAGGTTGAGGTCTTTGATTTTCACCAAGTCCTCTTCACTTTAGGTAGGCAAGAGTCACCTGCATATCAATAGTGGTCTAGGAGTCTCTCTTTAAACCTGATGCAAAAGTCTCTTCATATACTCTAGCTTTGCTCAGGATTATTTGCTCAGCATACAGAATAAATAAGGGAAGATATACAATGCAGAAACATGCATTCCTGATTTGAAAGAATTCAATACCCCCTTGTTCTGTTGGACTGACTGCATCTTGGTCAATATACAAGTAGAGAGTTTTGGAATTCCCATTCTTCTCAGTGTCATCCATCAATTGTTATCATTTGCATAGTGGAGTGCCTTTGTATATTTTCTGCTTTGAGGTGAGATCTGTTTGATGTCATCCATGATATCCCTCTTCCATACCCTCTTGTAAGTCCAACTTTGAATTCCTGGCAACTCTTTTATTGATGTACTACTGAATCTAACCATTTTAAAATGATCTTCAGTATGAGTACTCACATGTGATATTAATAATATTGCTTGATAATTTAATCTTTCTTTGAAACAGTCACATATACAAATCTCTTCAGTTCATTTGGCCAGGGTCCAAAAAGCATGATGATTTTATGGACAGAATAGAAGAATTTATTTCAGAAAATTGCTCGCATTGTTGTATGTGTGGGCACTTCCTGTCCAAATTCAGACAGGTTTCAAGTCCATGGTCAGATGTTAAGCTGGAAACATCTTCTGACTCATGTAGCTTTGGAGGTTGATGAAGCCAAGATGGGCAGAAACACTACAAGCTGGTGTTCGCTGAAGAGGGTGAGTCTAAGGACAGTGGGTCAGACTTGTGACTAGAGAGGCAAATTAATCCAAGGATGACAGGTCAGATGGGTAGGTAAAATTGCAGACCTTTAGCTCAAGAGTAAAGAAATGGAGATGGAAGAGACAGATTCTGAATCTAGGCCCAGCAAAAAGCAAACAAGCTTTTCCACATCATCCTCTCACAAAGGAAGTGGGTCACACCCTGAGGAAACGTCCTTTTCATTACATCAAGGCTATGAATGGAGGGTTGTATCCCACTCTCATCACCTTGCCATTGATTGGCTATTCACAGCAGATTCCACTAAAGAGTTGATTTCATTATTTAAGGTGACACCATTGAGGATTGCCAAGTCGCAACTGTAATCCACAGAGAATCCTCACCCAGACAAGCTGATGTAAAATTCAACTCTGTCAGACAGGTAGTTATTTCACCACCACCCCCTCTTTTTTTTGGTATTGATGAGTAAGCAGTTCCGTTATTAAATGCATTGTAAAAACATCTCATTTAGTACATTATCATTTTTTGGAGCTCTGTTTTTCACAAATAATTGAAGTACAGCTTGTATTTCTTTCTTCAATAATATCATTTCTTGATCATATGCTATTTCTCGAAATGATTGAAAGTCTCCAGTTCTCTGAGACACTGATTCTGTGTATCTTCTGCTTTCTTCTGATGCTTCTTGAGTTGTTCCATATTTTGTCCATGTTGTTGTTGGTATTGGAAGGTGCTGTTGAGGCAATTCTGATTCATGGTGTCTCTATGTACAAAAGAATGGGGCAGTTCTCCCCACCTTTCCCACCATCTTCCTATATCTAAAACCAGTGTTGCAGTCAAGTGTTTAATCTGTCTCCTTGAGAGTCTTCCTCTTCAATTATTAGTCCTTTATTTCAGGTATAACCTTCAACCTGTGAGAGACATATTATGCCCAAAGAATCCTTCAATATTACAACTCAAAACTTGAGATTTTCTTTGAGTCTATTAGTGTAAGAAATCAGATCGTGGTCTTCTCAAATCCAAGTATCTTCAATTTTCATTATAATATTTGTCTTGTTGAATCACTCTTTGAAATCTTCTCTTCAGTTCTGTCACTTCATAACTTCCTGGATTTGTTCTATGTCCAAGAACAAGTTCCACGGTCTCTCCAGACACCAATTTTTGCCTTTTCTTCTTTCATGTCTTTTTAAACAACCTTTTGCTTTCTTCATATATGATATCTTTGATGTCACCCCATAACATCTCTGATCTTCAGTCATTATTGCCTAATGTGCAAATTTATTCTAGAGATGATCTCTAAATTTAGAGGAGATATTATATTAGTGTAATCTAACTAGATATAGGTACATATTTTCAATCTGTTGAAAATTTTATGAATAGTCTACTACCAGCAAGCACTCTACAAAACAAGGAAAATTTCAAGTAAAAAAAGAAAAGTATGCTCCTACTCCCACCAGGGCAATGATGCCACACACAAATAATTAAGGTCATTATTATTATGCCACAGGGCAGCTTCCTAGAAGTAAAATAGCCACTGAGTTTCAAAGGACAAAGCAGGTGTGAAATACAAATGAGAAGACACTTTAGCAGAGGGGGTACTACATGCAGACCAATGAAATAGTGCCAATGAGATGTGCACCCAGCAGGTAGAAAAGACAATATAGAGATATGCTGGATTATTGGACTGGATGCTGAGGACAGAAAAATGATACTGAGTAGGAAAATGTCACCTTCATATCTACTGAGGAGAATTGATTATAGTTTGGACAAAAGGAGGCACAAGTGGTGTCAAAAAAGCAGTTAGAAGACTATTTTAAGGTGATCAATGGTGAGCATCACAGATAAAGCGTGGTGGTGAGAATGGAGAAGAAGGCAAGGGCTACGGATGTGTCCTAGAGGAAGGAGCTGTAGGTTGAGTGATGGAATGTAGATTGTCATGAAGGCAAATGAAGGACTCAAAGGCGAGGAGGAGGTTTGCGGTTTTTATGGTAAATAGAGAGTGGTGCTATTTCCGAGCTGAAGATTCTTAAGAGAGAAATACAGTCAATATGAAAAAGACTGATGCCATATGAGCTCAACCCATAATTTCTAAATGCATAAAATGATTTATGGTGGGGCCCTCCATCTTTGCTATGTTGGAAACTAGCCAAAAGAAACAACAAAAATCCTTTAAAAGAACTATACTCTTTCTAATTTTTGAATTACACAAGAAATACTAAATTCTTCTGCAATTCCTTCATGAGGCTTAATTAGTTTTATCTAAGAGAAGGGAAATAATTTATGTGCTAAGCTATCAAATCATTTGTAATAGCTTAAACATCATTTATTGCAGTCTTCCATTGTGGACTGCCACTTAAAATATATATTTTCAAATGTACTTAGAAATGTGACTTTTTTTTTTTTTTTTAGGCATCACTGCCCTGGTGGTGGGAGTAGGAGGCCCATCCTTTGCTCCTGTGGAGCTGGAATTGAACCTCCATCCCAGTGGGCTGCAGTCCCGCGCACAACCACTATGCCACCGGGGGTCAGCCCCGACTTTTTTTTTTTTATATATATTTGTATATGCCCATGACAGATAATCTGCTGCACAAAGTTTCTTAAAGTATTGAAAAGTTAATTTGAGGACTACGGTCCTTCCAGGGTATTGTCCATCGCCTCATATGTGCATGAATATGGGACATTGAAGAAGGATGACAGAAGAAAAATTCATGCATTTGAACTGTGATGTTGGTGAAGAATATTGAAAGTATCACGGAGTGCCAAGAGAACAAACAGACAGATAGGTCTTGGAAGAGGGGTAGCGAGAATGCTCCTTAGGATGGCTAGCCTCTGTTTCGTGTACTTTGGGCATGTTCTCTGGGGGGACTTGTCATTGTGGGAGGGGCAGGATAAACAAGGAAGACTCTCAAAGAGATGGATGGACACACTGGCTGCAGCCAAGGGCTCAAACATAAGCTCACTGTGAGGAAGGTGCAGGCAAGGGTGGTGCTTCCTTCTGTTGTACAAAATAATACTTATTTTGCCTGATTTTATAAGACATAAGTCCAAGGGCTAGACCTTGGATGGCACCAATGCCTGCCACACCCAGGTAACTGATGATGCTCTGTTGCTTTTAAATTAGGCTTTGTAGTAAATGTTAATATTTCTTCTGCTTTCCTCAAAATAACTTGGAATTCATTTACATTTATTTTTCCATATGATATACATTGTTCTTGGAATTGTATTAGTTCCATCATTAACTTTTATGTAAAGTAGATTTTCCCACTCAGGAACATATAGATCTATTTATATTTGCCTTATTTTATAAGCCTTAATAAAAATTTTATGGCTTTCTTTATATATATTTATTTATATCTTGTTCTATTTAGTCGTATATATTATATTTAAATTGTTCAAGAATGCATGCTTTATCTAATTAGTTTTAGGCTACAGAAAAAAATCCTTTAGTTTATGTAAGTATCTTGAAACCAAATACATTATTAAATTTCCTTATTAGTTCTAATAGGTTTTTGGTGTAGTTTCTTGGAAGTTCCAAATACTGTATGCAATCATACCATCTATAAACATAATATTTTTCCCCTTATGTAATAAAAAGTTCCTGTATAATTAGTTTTTGTGGTTTTTTTCCCTTTCTTACCAAAACATCTGCACCCTATTGTATAACAGAAATGGTCAGAGGTCAAAAGCTTCCCTGGCTTATCTGCATATTAAAGATAATGTGTTTAATATTTTATAATTTAGCTAATGTTTGTATTATTTGTTGAATGAAAACTAAAAATTAAAAAGTGGAAAGCTTTCTTTTATTTCCATATGAATATCTCAGCTTCAAGATTGGAACTAACTGCCTGATTTTATAAAACACATTTCTGCATCTCTTGAGATAATTTTATGACACCTCTATAACTACTTGCCCGCCCTCCTTCACTGTAGGCCAGGCTTTATTAGCATGAACAAGGGCGGCCACATAAGTCCAATAGCACACATAATAAGTATTAGTTCAAAGAGAACTTCAGTCACAGACAGAGATGTAATTTTGAAGACCAAGAAGAACAATAGGCATTTTAAAAGTGTTTGATATATGTCAGGTATACTTTTTAACACTTTATGGTCATTATCATGGCTACTTCCCACCACGCCCTCTGAGACCCATATATTCCTTACCCACAGATGAGGCAACTCAGAGGGGAGAACAATTAGGTCCTGTTCTCAAGGTGGTCTGGGGTAGGCATTGGGGAGAAGAAGGCTGTCTCCCCCTGGCAGATTTGTTGCCTCAGAAATCCGAGGAGATAGTTCTATCCCCCTGGTATAGTTGATAGGAGTCAGAGTCGTCAAGGTAAAAGTGAGATTTGGCTTGTTTGTTTTGAGAGCAGGATATAAACCTTGGCGGTAAGAGTCCAGAGCCCACATTCTTATCACATGATACTTAGAAATCAAACAGAACATGAGTGATGTGGTTGTACATGTATGTACAAGTTAGGGGAGATCACAAATATAAGTAGACAAATGCAGATAGCAGGTCCCTGTAAAATGCAACCAACCCATTTTCCCCCAATAAGTAATAGGAGAAATGGGGAAAAGAAGAGTTGTAAAAAAAGAGAGATTTAAAACACCTAAAATTAAATGTAATGCATGATCTTCGATTGAATAATAGTTTGTATGATATTTTTTTCGGGGAACGACTAGGCTTTTCATTCCTGTAAACAGCTGCTGAATTGGGAACACACAGGGGGTAGTGGCCTAAGAGTTAGCATTGACTTGATGGCAGTGAGTATATTTATGAATATTTGTAAAGAAATAATTTGCAACAATTGGAGAAATTAGTATATTAGTGGTTAGTATCTTAGGAACTAACAACATACAGTACCATTAAAATAATAAAAGAGGATTAAAGAATATAATGTATCGCTTGATCTCTTTTGAGAAAACAAAAAATTGTATGTGTGTATATCCTTTTACAGTCTTTAGGTAGGGAGACTTGTGGTTTATTTTTATGTGTACTTTTTTATATTTTATAACTTTTATCATATACAATGAAGAAACTATGTTGGTGCTGCTGTATAAGAGGTGGGCAGTTTACCCCAAGTTTGATGGTTCAAACCAACCATCTGCCCCATGGGAGAAAACTGAGGCTGTCAGCTCCAGGAAAAAACTGCTGCCTCAGACATCCCATATACTGGGTCACTGTGAGTGAGAATCAGCTTAATGGTAGTAAGTCGATGCTGTGGGCTAGATGCAGGGCTGATAACGCCAAGGTTGGTTGTTCAAACCCATCAGTCACTCTGTTGGAGAAAGATGATGTTGTTTTTATTAAAAAATAATATACAGTCTCCAAAATATTCTGTTGGGTTCACTCTGAGTTAAAGTTGACTCATTGGGAGTGAGGATATAGAACAGCAGGGCATTCGACTCTTGTGAAAAGTTATAGTCTCAGAAACTCAGAGGGACAACTCTCCCCTGACCAAATGGTTGCTGTGAGTCCTTACATTGACTGATTCTATCATAACGAAAGTACTGTATATACTCAAGTATCAGCATATTTAAAAAATAATTTTATTGGTGGCTCTCAGAGCTATTATAACATTCAATACATCATCTGTATCAAGCACATTTGCACACATGTTGCCATCTTCATTTCCAAATTTTTTTCCACTTGAGTCCTTGGTATAAGCTCCTCCCCTCCCCCTTTTACAATGAATCATTTTATTGGGTACTCATACACCTCACCTCACGGGCCATACATACATCAATTGTATGCAGGCCTCATTTGCACACTTGTTGCCATCCTCACTCGCAAAATTTCCTCCCTCCACCTAGGCCCCCAATTTCCAGCTCCCCATATTTCCCTCCCCGCCCCAGTGAACCTTTAATAATTTACAAATTGCTATTGCTTTTTCATATACTACACTGTCCAATGTGTTCTTCCCTGTTGGCCTTGCCCCAGAAAGGAGCAATTTCAGCACACTTTTATGCAGTTCGTGTGGTAAAATTAGGTTCTTCAGCTAATATTCGGGTCGGCTTATACTCTAGTATATATGGTATAAGTGTTGTTAGGTTTGCCACTTGCCCATAAACTCTTGTCAAGATCTACTTATCTGGCACATGGATATGAGAGTTATTCACAAAGTTCATAAAAATTCATACTATAAATACCCTATGTATATATTTAATAATTTTTGTGCCCAAATGAACTCATGCTGCCTTGCTAAAACAGGTATGCACAGAGATAACTAGGAACAAAGAATGATTGCATCTACCTCTTTTGAGCGTGTTTTGAGAAAGTTACTCAATGCTGTAGCCCAAACACACCTAAAGCAAACCTCACCTTTTTACCATGACATCATGTCTGCTCCTTCTCCTTGTGGACTGGGCAAATGTTGTGAGAGTTTTAATGTGAAATCATCAGGCATCCATTGTGTAAACCTGTCTTGTCCCCTTTAGATTCATTTCTGCTTCCCAATATTAAAAAATATGTAAAGCACACCCAGTTTTCTTCAGTTAATAGAGAAACAAGACAAAGCTTCACTGACAACTTTAAGTTACAAGGATTCTTATTTATTTAAGAACGGTCTAGGGGCTGAGCCCTGGTGGTGTAGTGGTTGAGTGCGGGACTGTTGCCCACTCACTTGGTGGTTCAAATCCAGCAGCAGCTCTCCAGGAGCAAGGCTGGGCCTCCCACTCCCACCAGAGGGCAGTGATGCCCCCCCAAACAAACAAACAAGGATGGTCTAAAGGGCTGATTTACTCACTTATAAAAGTGTCTGGAGCTTTATGAAGCTTATGTTGAGAAATAAAGTTTGTGGGCTTAAATTTTTATAGGTATTTTAATTCAATTTCTAACAAGTTTCTGACATTTTCTCAGATGTTATAAAAGTTATGTGTTTATCTTTACATTTCCTTCAACTATTTACATATTTCTCACAGTTGATCTTGATTCCATTACATGAGACAGTGACTCTACTTCTGAAGATTTAATTTTTATTAGTATCATTTTTCCCCAATCCTTTTACTTTCAACTTCTCTGTATCTTAGAATAGGGTTAGTAGGCAAGTCAGGTCATAGCAACCCCATGCAAAACAACACAAACCAACATCTGCCCCTGCACGAGTCTCACAACCGCTGCTGTATTTGAGCCCTTTGCTTTACTCCTTTGTCAATCCAGCTCAGTGAGGCTCCTCCTCCTCCCTCCTGACCAAGTATGCTGTCCCTCCTGAAAATACATGCTCAAAGTACAAGGGACAAACTTGGAACTTTGGGGCATACTTTCTCCAAGACAGATTTGCGTGCTTTCCTGATTGTCCTGGGATATTCAGTATTTTTGCCCACACTAGAATCCAAAGGCACCAACTCTTCTCTGGTGTCCGTTACCCACTGCCCAACTTTCATATGCATATGGGTCAATTGAAAATAGCAGGTGCCCCTTTGCCTTCAAAGTGACATCTTTGCTTATAACCAATACAGTATGTTAACTAAGTCTCTTGGCAATGGCCTATAGGTGAGGATTTTAAAATCCATTGTAATAACCTATCCAATAACTGATAAGAAAACTCTATCCATATTTATTGTAATGACCATATTAGGAATTATTTCTAAAATTGTAAAGTAGGGAGGCAGCATCAAAGAGGAAGATGGACTGATACAACGTTTGCGATGAGAGGCTAGAACTTAACAATGATCATGAAGATGGCATGAACCTGGCCATGGTCAACTCTGTTGTGTGGGAGCTGATTCAAACAGTTAACAATGATCATAATAACATGCCTTTGTTATGAATTTGCATCAATTTGAAAGCAATGAACAGCTTCTTGTCTTTGCCTCTGGGCTTATACATGGTATATCAGATATTAGTTCAGAATCTGGTATTCCATGTATTTCATCCACTCTGAAAAAAAAATGACTTCTCTTATTTCTCTAAAAAATGCTTCCTTCCCAATTCTTTGTTTTCTTTCAGCATCATAATATATGTATCTTAAGTGTTTTCATCTATCTCTTGTGTCTTTTAAATTCTTTAATTTTTATCTACCTTGACCTATTTTCCTGTTTGTACATGCTCTAGTTATTTTAGTGTGATGCTTAAATCATTGAGTGCATTTTCATTTCAATGGGTAATTCTTTTGCTGTTCATATTTTTATTTTGTTCTAACCATTTCAAAGGCATGTTTTCAAATTTGGCCTCCCATTTTATCTCTTTAGTCAATGTTTTTATTTTAATACTTTGCATTGCTCAAGTGCTCTATTTTGATACCTCAAGGTTCAAGAATCAGTTTTCTACAGATACTTGTTTAAATTATCAATGCAAAATGACTCATCCTTTTCATTTATGTATGCATGTATACTTGCATATATGGGTTTGATGGATGATTATCATCCTTCTGAAATATTATCAGTTTTTAAGTTGGCCACTTTTCAGACACATATTTGTTGATATTTTTGTCTTAGAAGCTTCTTTGGAATTTTTTTTGGGGGGGGCATCACTGCTCTCAGGTGGTGGGAGTAGGAGGCTCAGCCTTTGCTCCGTGGAGCTGGAATTGAACCTCCATCCCAGTGAGCCACAAGTCCCATGCACAACCACTACGTCACCGGGGCTCAGCCCTGGAATTTTATTTTAAAGACTAGTAAAAGTCTGTATTTAAGAATTGATGTATTTGATTTCTCATCTTCAGTTACATACTTTTGGTTTTTCTTTTAAGCTCTTTGTTTCTTTCAGGTTATATAATGTCTTTATTTTGGCTATCTTCTTCATCTAGAAAATTTTAAATATTTTAAAACAACTTATGTCTTCTCCTTTGAAATTTGCCTGAATATATACATTTCGGTCATGTTCTAACAGGTCATGCAAGGTTTCACTGTATTGTTTGTTTTTCTTTACATATCAATTAGCTGAATCTATCATCATAAAGTATCATCTTTATCTCTGATTTCTTCTAAAATAAAGTTCTCTTTGAATATTTAAAACTGGCTGAACCCTGGTGGCGTAGTGGCTGAGTGCTGGTTTGCAGCCCATAGGGGTAGCGGTTCAAATCCAGTAGTGGCTTTCCAGGAGCAAGCTAGATAGTTCCCATGACCACCACAGGGCAGTGATGCCCCCTCCCACCCAAAAAAAGCACCTATGGAAAACTGGATTTCACTTCTATTTTAATTCCTATATTATTTCCATCCCCTCCTGTCAATCTATTTTCCTGTTTAATACATAGTGTTCACTGTTTCCATATTTTTTGCTCTCAACATAATGCTTAAATGAAACCCAAATGAAATATATCAGAGAGGTTATGTTATATAGGTGAATATTTATTTTTATATTAGTATAATTATCATAGTCCATGACCTGCATCAACATACAACATTTCCTTCAGGACAACTGTATTAGTTTCCTAATTCAGCTATAATAAATTACCACCACTAGTGGGTCATTACAGTAACCTACTAAATATCCCTCCAGATTCCTTAGCCTTCAAACCTAAACAGTGGTCTGTGTGCCTCAAAGGACAAAAGGAGGAAAGTGAAACTGAAATAGACTTGGAATCTTGTGACAAAAAACATTAACTTCAAACAACAATAACACACACAACCCCCAAATAAGAACCCACTAATTTACTACTAATTTACTAGTTTACCACTTTCTTTCTGCATGGAAGATAGTATAAACTCACTAATTTACTAATTTACTCTTATGGCATGGAAGATAGTAGGAACTCACTAATCTTCTAGTTTACTGCTGTATTCCTGCATGGAAGTCAGAAGTCTCTGGGAGTTCTGAGCTGATATCAAGGTGTCACTCATTTGGATCACAGTTCCTCTAGGGTGCTGGGGGACAATCTTGTGTGTTTTATCCACCTTCTAGAGTCTGTGCTTGTTCCCGACATCACTCCAATCTCTGCCTCTATTGGCACATCTCCCCTCATTAATTCAAGACATTGTCCTCATCACAAAGTTTTCGCTCAATCACATCTACAAAGGCTCATTTTCCATGCCAAGGGGCACACTCACCGATCTCAGGGATTGGGACTCAGATATTCTGGGAGGACAGAATGCGGTTTACCACAGCAGCTCAGATGTTGACACTTCCTCTCTTCATCTCTATTTCCCTTTTCTTTTGCCCACTTGTCCTTCTTGCTTTCCTGGTCTTCAAGTTCTTCTTGTTAGTCAAAAGCTTTTCTCAATTCTTAGTGGTATACTCTTTTTGAAATTCTTATTTTTTATGTATACTTTTTATAAATATGACAATGTTAACAGGCAGTGCTTCTAAGTAATCTCAGCCTTCTGCTTAGATTTTCTCATTACTTGAAAAGAAAATTGAATGAGTTCCCCCTCAAAAGCCATGTCATCAGCAATGAGCACCCATTGTGTAGGTTTCAAACTGTAGAAATGTCTTTGTGGTTTGCATTTCTGAGGAAATGAATTGGCAATCCAGAACTCTCCTTGCCCTTACCCATCCTCCCTTATGTAACTCATTATCATTTTTTCTGGAGGCAGAACAGAAGAGCTAGCACCTAGATACACACTCTTTGTATTTGATGCGTCACATTTGCGTTTTCACAAATCTCCAAATTGCTGATTTCTGGCAGTCAAGCCCCGTCACTTTATGGCTCTAATTCTTAACCTTATTATTATTGATTGTGTATAGCAATTTCCATCTGTTCACTTAAAAAGGTCGCGGGGGGGGGGGGGGGGGGGTTTGTGTAAATAGTACCTCTGGTTCAATGTCCTGGAGAAATATCTTGTTGACTTTCATCACAAATGCTCTTAGATCCTTGTGCACGTCTACAGAAAAGCCTTGAGAATCCTAATGATTTTTAAGCTGATATTTTGAGGTATACATAGATATTTTATAACTTTCCAGCTGCCGGTAGGAGCAAACCCGCTTTCCAGAGAACCTTGAACAAACAGCGAGGGTTGGTGTTGTAATTACTCTAACAAAACATCCTAATTAAAAGGGCGATCCATATGGAATTGGAGTATTCCTCCAAGTTACAGCTCATACTCCTACTGCTGAAGCCAAGGAACGAGGTCGGCAAGGCAGTGCAGAAAGTGAGGGGCAATTACAGATAGCAGTCGGCAATGAGCGCAGCCTCTGTTGAGCTGACTTGCAGGGCTGGAGTCAGCACAGTAATGAGATGCTCCCTCCCTTGGGATTCAGCAGGAGGCTAGAGTACAGGAAAAGCAGGGAACCCAGAGCGGAGCGTTCATGCAGTAGCTCCCAGTACAGATTTTTTTTGGCTGTGGTTTTCAAAACGATTGCTTCCTCCTTACCCCTCATTTAAGGAGAATCAAGGAATTGCGATGGCAACATCTCTGAATGTGAACATATAGGACTCCAACTTTTCCAGCATTCGCCGAGATAACTTGGTGAAGTCATTCATTTCATGCTGTACTCTTTTGACATTTCAGGCCATAAGTTAAAATTCCATGAAATTGAAAGACACTGTCCTGACTTTAAAATAGCTAGGTAATTAGAAAAATATAGCTAGATAAAAATAAATAAATAAATAAATAAATAAATAAAATAGCTCGGTAAATTCATGACACACACACACAGATACAGACTGAAACAGGTGAAGCCAGCAAGTGAAGTGGCCATGCTTTCCTTATTGATGCATTGTAAGAGCTACTGAGACTCTACTGAGCACATCTCACTGCCATCCAGTTCATGTCTACTTGAGAGTCCCCACAGAACAGGGGAGAACTGCTATGGGTTCCTGAGACGGGGATTCGCTGAGAGTGGAAAGCCTTCTCTTTCTCCTGACGAGTGGCCGGTGGTTTCAAACTGCTGACCTTGTGGCCAACACACTCTGCCTGATTATCAGGCCTCCCTACAGAGTTTGTCTAACAATCTGAAACGTGAAATCCTAGGAAATCTACTTTATCTGTTAAATTATGTGGTTTACAAAAGAAAGAAAAAGAGCAGAGAGCTAAAATCAGGTTAGTGGGTTCAATCCTTGAGGGGATCATGGGTCTTTGCACTGAAGAATGACCTTGTGAGGGACTTCAAAAATCCATGTAAAAATTGAATGATTTATTTAAAAAAGGAGGGGGAAGGAGGAGCTTAAACAAAGGGCTCAAGTACAGAATGTTTGGAGGTGAGAATGACAGCATGTTACAGGTATGCTTGATTCAGGTGATGTATGAAATGTTAATAAAAGCTGTAAGAGCCTCCAATAAAGTCATAGGAAAAAATTGAATGAAAAGATAGTGAATGTTTTCCATGCATTTTTTGGAGTCCATGCAATGCTTTATAAGCAAAACACTGCTTTACAAAGGAAGCAAACCACACTTGTCTTAGTCTCTTATAGGAAGCCCTGGAGGTGTAGTGGTTATGTGTTAGTTGGCCATTGCATGGTTGGCAGTTCAAAACTACCAGCATCTCCTTGGGAGAAAGACTGGGCTTTCTATTCCCATAATAGTTACAGTCTCAGAAACCCACAGGAGGTCAATATGACTCAGCTTTGACTCAATGGCAGGGAGTACACTCTTATATTACTAAAATGACCTGGAAAGATTATTCATGTCCATCATGTTTTCAAGGTGAACTAACTCAAATTATAATCTACAAAAATATTATGAGCAAAAAGTAGCAACTCCACTACTGATAGTTTTTTTCCATTCCTCTTTTATTGTCTTGCTTTTTCACATTTGCCAAATGTGTAAATTAAGACCTCCATGGACATGGGCATGAAGTATTTTACCAATTATGATCCAAATAAATGTGACAAGGGGCAGCCATTGAAGTGTATTGAAAGATGTTAAGATATTAGTGCCAGAAATAGTTTTTCCAAACGCATGCTTTTTGGAATAATATCTACTATGTTGTTCCACACAGCTGCTCCTAAAATCATAGTTGTCAAATCCTTTTCCTTGAATGTTTTGGTTTCCAGTACTATTTGTTTCATCTGCCGATTTCTCAGTGGAGCTCTTCCTTTTTATTTAATGCATGCATGTCCTCTCAGGAAGCGCCCTATACCTGCTTAATTATAGTTCATACTAATGACATCATTCCTCAAGTAAGAAAAAAATAATCAAAATGCTGCCGCATTCAGATGGGGCATTACCAAACCGAAAGTATGAGAAAGTTCAACTAAATCCAAGTAAGCAACATATATTACGACCATTATCATGGAAAATTCACAGTGATCTTTGATGGAAACAGATGTAAACACTTTGGAGTACACAAAGGCCTCATAGATATGAAAAACAAACTGTTTAAATAGGAAGTGTTTTTTGTTATTCAACAAGCTGTGGTTTTCTATTTTGATTCCATTTAGATGGTGACTCACTCAGTGAGGAGACAGAACATAAGTCAAGTGAAGCATTCCATTCATCCTAGATAGGTTAGAGGATTTCCAGCACCTCGACTTCATTTATTTTCACTCCTTCCAGTAAGAGATATAGCCACTTAAGTTTGCGTAAAAGATATGACCTCATTTCTTAGAATCCTTTGCCTTGAATCACTATCTTCTATTGTTACTGGCTCGGTTCTAGAGATATAGGGAAGCTTTCATCTGGTAACCGGTTCTGGGTATCAACTGAAACCATCCATTCCTGAGTTCCAGAAATATCAGCCCATTTGTTGATGAGGACAGTTAAACTTTCAGAGACTAGATTTGTTTTCCTTTCAAGTAGGAATAAATAAGATACATCCAGTAAGAGTAGATGAGAGAAGGAAACACAAGAATTTAAACTATAAAAGCAAATTCTTAAGTAAAATGGAGGAAAATATTTTCATAACGAATTCTAGCAATCTTTTGATCATTAGACAATACCAACCACATCCGTATGACTATCGCTCCAGTAACTTTTGCCATAGCTCAACCAGTGATTGTGTTCAATGAGAATACTTGCTTTTGTTCCATCTTCACAAGGAGCTCTGATCTGACTTAGGCACAAGTTGCCTGAAGTCATTTTCTTAAAGTCTATGTTCATATGTTTCCTAATTAGAAAATGGTACCCAACTCTCTGCATAAAAGTATTTCCTACTCACTACCTATTCTTGGAACTTTTTCCCCCATCAGAGAATTTACTACTATCTATGTATCCCTCTCAAAAACTCACTGCCATTAAATCAATTCTGATTCACAGCAACTCTCTCTCCTGATGTCAATGAAAGGGGTCCTCTTTAAGACTAGAGGCATTAGGGGTTACTATAATATCAGGACCTAGAGGAATGCCTGGCTAGAGACAAATTCTCAATAAGAAAGAGGTGGTGAGTGAACTTTTGCTAAATTGGTGATATTGTGGAACTTTTTTTTTTTTGGGGGGGTGGCATCACTGCCCTCAGGTGGTGGGAGTAGGAGGCCCAGCCTTTGCTCCGTGGAGCTGGAATCGAACTTCCATCCCAGTGGGCCGCAGTCTCGTGCACAACCACTACGCCACCAGGGCTCAGCCCGATATTGTGGAACTTAACATCATTAAAAAATCAACAAAAACATCAAGTGCAGTTGATACTATAATCTAAGGCATATTACATAACTCTCTTGGTCTCAGGTTAACATTTCTTTAAAATAGAATAGTTGACTGAGCTGGGTTGACCCGTTTATTAATTTTGAATAAACAATTTTCATTTCAGAGTAAATCTTTGCAAATGTAAAACTAATTAAATCACTATAAAATTATTTTAATGATTTCCTTGATAAAGTAAAATATCAATGTAGTCTTGCCATATTTAGAACCTATCTGTTCTATAAATTTTGTCATCTGCCATTCCTGTGCTTCAGCCTTGACTGTTTTCTAGCTGTGCCCTTCTAGCACCTTTGTCAGTCTGATCTGCAAATTAGCCTTGACTAGCTGTCCACTCCTTTTCCATCAATCTCTAAAGTAATCCCTATTGCATAGCCAATTCTTCGGTTTGTGTTAGGGTGTACAAATTTAAGGCTTGATTTAATGTAAGTTTTGTTCTATCTGTCCTATATCTTCATCTAGTGTGGGATAAAGACAGAACTTTTCCACAATTATTATACTCCAAATATTAAGCACACTATTTACCAGCATTTGTTATGGAAGTTAAATTAGCTATATCCTCTGCAGTTCCCAGTTACTTAAGGCCTTTGTGTTGTCTCACAACAGAGCTAACTCTCCTGCTGTTAGGGTGATGACTCCCTTCCTTTGAAGCTTATGGAAGGAATTTAAGAACCATGGTCAAAGGCTCCTAATCTGACACCTGTTTATCTACCTCCAGATGTCCAAGATCTGGTCTTATAACTCCCCTCTTCACAAAGTCATGTAGACATCCCAAAGACCACTCCCCTTATCACCATATGGCCCTAAAGATAGTCCTTTCCTGTGATGTATGTTCTTGCCTGTAATTGGGGGTCTGGCTTGACTCCAGAGGGTATATAGGGATGGGAGATAGGATAAGGGGGGCAAGCCTGCTTTGCTCCAGCCTGCCTCCCTCCAGGCTACCGCTCTTCTATCTCTCTCTCCACGTGGACCATCTAGCAGGGCAGAGGTGAGCATGTACCATGAAACATAACTCCTATTGTTCTCTCTCTCTTATAATCTCTATATCAGTGTTATAATGAATAATAATTATCATTACATGACTGCCTGTTGAACCCTTTCTGTGAGTATATCAGAGAACTGACAACCCCCTGATAATCTAGCAATCATCTATATGTCAGTTTACCACCTACCTTACTTTTCTTCCTATCTACATGATCCCTATCCATATAGAGATCATATATTGAACCTTAGGATGTTGCCAATATTTTGCAAGTCTTGACCTACAGCAATGCGAATTCCCATTAATGTCACTATAAAATGTCTTTCCTTGCTACATTCTAAGATTCAAGTGGTAAGAGCATTATGGAAATCACATTTGTCAATTGGCTTGTGGATATTTATTCTAGTTAGAAAAGTGAGAGCTCTGCAATTGGGGTTTTTTGAGAGAGAGAAAAGAAAATTGAATGAGAAAGAAAACTTTAAAAGTAGGGAGAAAATACATAATAAAAGATAATGGAAAAACTAAGATAATACATTGAAGAACAAAAGGAAAGAGAAAGAACAGAACCTAGAATTTATAGTCTCCAGTAGTTTTTAGATTTACAGGTCTATCGGTATAGACATATGGGATATTTGTCCATTATCCTGACAATCATTTTAAGAAATCATCTTTCTACCAGTGAATGGCTAGTGCGTTTGAACCACCTAAGTTGCTGTTACCAGCCGGATGGGTTACTCTTTGTGGTAAAGGGTTCCTCAAGGGAGTATCTATGATTTCGATGGCATTATTGAGGATACCAGAATAATGTTTCCTGGTGTTTGACTGACTATGTGAAAGCATTTGGTTATGTGGATCATAATGAAGTATGAGTACTATTAAGAGAAGTAGAAATGACAGAACAATTAATTGCACTCCTGTGGAATCTGTGTATAGATCAGAAAGCATTACTTGGGAGAACGACAGAAAACCTGGCTAAAAATGAAGAAAGTTGTGTATTGGGGTTGTGTTTACATCTAGCAAATCTTCTGGCTAAGCAAACAATCCAAAGAGGTGGACTATGTACAGAATGTAGCATCATGCTTGAAGGAAAATTCATGAACAATATGCAATATCTGGGTGATGGTACCTTGCTTTCTGGAAGCAGAGAAAACTTGAAGCATTTACTGATAATGATCAAAGTCTTCAATCTAAATTTCATCTCCATATTAATAACACAAAAATTTTTACAACTAGACCAGTAAGCCTACATCACCATAAATGGAGTCAATATTGAAGTGGGGAAGAATTTCATTTTCATTGGGATCTCAATCAATTTTCATGGAAACAGTAGTTGAGATATCAAATGATGTGCTGTGTTCAGAACATCTGCTGCAAACCACATCCTCACTTGGTAAAGGGCAACAAGATCACAGTGCAGACTGACATGCTGCTGGCCCAGACTCTGGTACTTTTCATCACCTCACAATTATCCCTGAACTGGACAGTCAACAGGAAGACCCAATAAGAATTGATGTCTTTGAATCATGGCCTGGTGAAGTGTATAACAGGCCCAAAGAATAAAATAATAAGGCTCGGAAACCCGTCAGCCACCACGAACTTTAGGGTCGCATATGAGAAGATTCAATCTCATGTGTTTTGGACATATTACCAGAGGAACCAGTCCCTGGCACGAGACAGCATACGTAGGAAAGCAGGAAGTCAGGAAAAGGAAGAAGAATCTTAATGAGAGAGAGCAGCAGTTCTCAACTTGGGGGTCGTGACCCCTTTGGGGGTTGAACGACCCTTTCCCAGGGGTCTCCCTATTCATGACAGTAGCAAAGTGACATTGATGAAATAGGAACAAAAATAATTTTATGGTAGGGGGTGTCACTGCAACAGGAGGAGCTGTATGAAAGGGCTGTGGCATGAGGACAGTTGAGAACCCCTGAGCTAGATTGACAGGACGGCTGCTACAATTGGTTCACAGAGAGCAAAGGAGGTGAGGAGGAGAAAGGAGTCCAGGCCGGTGTGTTCAACTGCAGTCCAGAGGATCTCTGTGAGTTGGAATTCACTCACCCACACTCAACAAGCCACAGAAATATAATCATTAAGTCTCCCCACCCACTTCTGAAAATGAAAGAACAATTAATTAATGCATCCAATATTCGTGTTTATCCTCTGTTTTTTTTTTGAAAGGTTTGAAGTTCAAATACCAAAGATTCAGAATAGTATAGATTGGGGGTGGGTCTTACCATCAAGGTCATTTTCAGGGGTCTCCGCTGTGTACCAGTTGGAAGGTGGTCCCGTGCCGTTGACTGTCATGGCGGATACTTGGAAACTATACTGACTTCCTTTCTCCAATCCTATGAAGAAACGTTTCAGAGGTCAAAAAAGTTACCAGATAATAAGATGCTTAGCTACTTTCAAAAAGTTTAGTAAAAGTTTAACAATAGAGGACATTCTTCATGTTGCTTGTGATTGCTGTGGTAATTATTGTTCTTTTAGCCAAAAGGGCAAGGATATCATAGCAAGAAATCAAATTAGCTTTCATATATTCTCACTTATTTTTTCCAGTATTTTTTAATGTATCCTTGAAAATAGCCTCAGGGCAGATGCAGAATATAAAATATGAACGATGAAGAAATAATCAAAAATAGCAAGGATCATTTTTCCTCACAGTCCAGAAGAGACCTGCCTATAAATCAAGACTAGTCAATCTAAAAATTTATGTCTCCATCATTTATTCAAGGTCAGTGATTATGTTTTGTTTGGGCCAAGAAAGAAGAATCCAAAGCGACTGTACTTCAGCAGAAAATACTGGCTCTTCTCTCTCTCAAAGCCATCACAAACATAATTTGATTTGTAAGTAGCTTGCCCACAAGAACAAGGGTAAACTAATGTCTTTGATAATGTGGACACAGGCTATTCTACACAGTGACAAACTTGCAACTTATTGAAGAGAGTATAGATAGTTTAGGCAGACTAAACACCCCTGTGGATCACTACACAAAAACGTGTATAATATTGATATAAAATGACTTTCCTCTTACCTAAAGCTCTGAGTAGCTCCTTAGCATGACAAATTATGATAAAACAAATAATGCTGATGGAAATGAAAATAGAATATCTCTCTGGTTTTCCACTAAACTAAAATGGCACAATTATTTAGGGCCACAAAAAAAAACTAATAAATAAAATAAACAAGCGGGGAAATGGTGCTTTTATTGTATATACAGCTACATATTTGTAAGAATTAATTTGTATGTGTTTGTTTTCATGGCAATGTAATTAAAACTTGGTGTTTGGGAAACTCTAGTCTGGTATTAATAGGAAGTAGTGCTATGAGATGAGTAGAAAGGATCTGTTAGTGTTTAGTGGCAGTTGGTGTCAATAAATAGTGTAATAATTGTACTGAGAGATGACACTTTGATGCACACACCTGCACTTACAAAGTCATCTAAAACAGATTATGCTGTCTAGCTAAGAAGTCTCTAATTTCATAAAACAGAATTGAATATCTATGAAATATGGACTGAGAATAATGCTGGGAGTACTGGTTGCTTTTATTATTATTGGCATTTTCATCTTTTTTATGTATAGAGCCTGCCACTCGGCCTGAAACATAGAAAGGAGTACATGGAAGACCTTTTAAAAGATCTAATAAAGTTGATCTTACAAATCAGTGGTTATCACAGAGAAAATAAAGGTTAAAGATGTACCAACCAACAACACCAATAGGTAGGCCACAAAGAGATACTTTTGAACAAAAAGGTTTTGTTATGTCAAATAGGCTACCATTGATTGGACTTGTTGAGTTAACATGCCACTGATCTGACATGTGTGAACATGCTGCCCCTTTTATAGTCACCATTGTTAATTTCGTAGGGAGAAAGATTGCAGAGCTCTTCTGGGGAATTAAAATGTTAACAGGGAGAAAGCCCCAGGAAGAAAGCTTATTTAGACAGCTCAGCCTAGAACTTTCATCATGATTTTTTCCCCCTGAAAGAAATAGAGTTTTTGTTCATCAATAATATTATGCAGAAACTTAATTTCATTTGCTAACATCATAAAGAATCAAGTATGCCAAGAGTTGCACTGAGTCTGTCAAGTAATTGGAAATACTGTTAGGGATGGTCAGTCTTCTGTATCTTCTTGGTTTGATGACAGTCCTCAATTATTCCATCAATCACTGATTGAGGGGTTGCTAGCCTGTTGTTTTGTATATAGAATTAAAATCCACAACCAGTTGGCTTTAAGGAAGGCAAATTATCCTAACTAATCTGGAAATTCCAGAGTCAATCCGTTGAAAGTTCTTAAAAGGAGAGTGAAGAGTTCCTGAAGGAAAACATTTACTCTTGGTTATCCTTTCTAATGGTCAGCCTTATGGACTCCAGACTTGACTAATCAGGCCCACAACCACATCAGCAACATCGTCACAGTCCATTTCTAGGTCTTTATTGCCTACTGATTTTGGACCAGGCCCCTTGATGGCACAGTGGGCTAGTGTTTTTATCTGTTCATCTATAGGTCAGCATTCCAACCAATAGCACCATATTCAGACTTACAGACTTCAAAGTCAAGGGGAAAAGCTCTGCCTTGCTCCACAGTGTCACTATGAGCCAGAATCAACTTATTGTTTTGAGTTTGGCTCTCCACAGGAGAAACCTGAGGCTTGCTACTCCTGTAAAAAGTTGCAGTCTCCGAAACTCACAGGACAGTTCGATCCTGTTCTAACGGGTAACTCTGAGTTAGCATCAGCCTCATGACAGTGAGTTTAGGTAATTTGGGGAGTGTTCCTGTGAATACAAAGTGGCAAACTGCTTGCAAGCATAACATAGAGACTCAAGCACTTGATTAACAAAGTTAATTAACGATTTGACTGTGTAGTTCTCACAGAGTTTTTGACTTGATTTTCAAATGCTCTGTGATATTAGGCATCAACTCTATTATTACTCCCATCTTAGGTAAGAATCAAGTGCTAAGAGCAATTAAGCAAGAGTACTGTGTGATGGTGTAATCAGACTGGACTCCCTTCGCTTGGGTGAAGGCTCCATCTTTTTCTCTGGTCGTCTAACAAGACACTGTCGATTCTCTTTTGCTCTTCAAAGGGACCCTGCCACACACTCACACACCAATCTTGCCACCCAAGAAGGGCATCAACAGACAATTTAAAGCACCATAGATAGGTACAAAATGTGTTCGTATATACTACACCCAGGACTGGACACTGAAGATTAGGCAGGCAGGATGGAATTGCTACTCATATTAGGTCAATAGTGAGCCCAATAAAAGACCAATGAAATCTAACATTCAGTTTATAGACAGTGACATTGTTTCATGTAACTGTTTTGAGAAGAACAGGTATCTTTAAGAGCTATCAATGGCCATGGAAGAGTAGTTCTCTGGGCTAAACCCTGATGGAAGATATTAAAGGTCTGTCCGGGTTGCTTGCAGGTATGCATCCATTGGTGATGGAGGAGAGGGAAGCACATCTGTGTGTGCTTGGGTCTCTAGAACTTGTTTTCTGGGATGTATCTCCTGAATAGGGCTAAGAGAAACATTAAATAACAATTTTTCAAACTAATTGGCCAGCAAAGTTTTGATCTAACGTCTCATAGTTAGAAGTCTAACAATGCTATGAGCTTGGAACTAGGGTGCTAAATACAACAAGGTTGGTAGTTCAAACCGCCTGCTTCCACCAAGACTGCAGCATTCAGAATCCTGTGAGGCAGCTGTACTTTGTCATACAGGGTCACTATGGTTGGGATTCCTTTGAGGGCTGGGTGTGGTTGACTGGTTGTTACTGAAGTCATGTAGAAAAACAGTCTTCACTTTTTCATCATCTAATACATTTCTCCATCCACTTTTGCGTTATTGCCATATTCTCTTGCACACTCACAATCATAAATTCGTGACTTGGGTCCAGGAACACATTATCTCAGGTTTAAGCATTTCGGATGTGGTGCTTTTGAATCCATCGCAGAGTTAGCTTGAATTTTTGGTCCACCATTTAAAGGTCGTGTGACTTTGAAAACGTTCCTAGCTCTATCTCTTTGTGTCAGTTTGCAAATCAATAAGGGGGGACGTATCTAAGTAACATTGAAAAAAGAGTAAATTAGAGAACATACATCAGGATTTTAGAATAGTGACTGATGGGCGAAAATCTCCGCACGTGATGGATATTTGATGGATATTACAACTGTTAACATGATTCTCCATATAATTCTCTTTCCCAGATTCAGACAGGCAGGCCAGTGGTTATGAACAGCTGACTTACTTATGGGTAACACATCCTTGTCTTTTAATATTATGTGAACATTTCACTTTGAAAGGATTGAACCCCCCTCTAGTTACAATGCGTGTTGGTTGTTTTTTCCACTATAATTACCTCCACTTGCTACACATGCAGGTTTTGAGTAACTGGAAATGTTTCAAGCCCTTTTTGAACTTGAATAAGTTGAAATAAAAACTGCATGCACCTGTTCCTAGCTTACTTACAAATTTGACTTAACACACTCTTTGGAACACGTCGCATTCATAACGTGGGGATGGCTTGTAATAGCCAGCATCATTCACAATTGAACAAACTGGGGAGAAACCAGATGCAGGAGCACGAACACCTAATGTGGCACCAGGACATCTATAATCAACATGCACCCTTCCCCCATGCAGTAGTGACTCACAGCCAGCACACTCCAGACCTTAGTGCCAGCTGTGGCAAGGAAAGGGGAAGTGCAGGGACATGGGTGAACTGCTGTGCCTGTGTTTGTTATAAAAGCCTCATTCCCACTATGTTAAACTGTCGACCCAAACTCCAAACTCACTGCCATTAAGTCATGTGCTGACTCATGGCGACCCCCTGAGGGCTTCTATGCCAGGAACTGTTTACGGGAAGAGAAAGTACAGTCTCCTCATGGAGCAGGGTGCTGTTGGTTTTGAACTGCCAACCATGTGGATCACAGCCACCAAGGATCTTATAATTCAATATTATTGTGTGTATGTGTGTGTGCACACATGCACGTTCCAACTGCTTCTAAGTATAATTGTATTCTAAAAAGAATATGGAACAAGTCACAATGGCTTTCTTGGCTATAAAAAATCTTATTTTTAAAAGCAGGCTATCCTCTGTCTCCTTTCATTTCCACTCTGAAGAGCCTTTGATCTCTGCAATTCTTCTTTGCTTCTTCTAATCTCTTACAACATATGGTAAGAAATATTGCATTATTTAACAGTATCATTTCATTTTATCCCTCAATGTTAACTTTCTTTTAAATTGCTATATTATTGTTTCAATTTTTTAATCCATAAAATACCAATGCATGTTTATCAGTATACTTATTTTATATTGGTCATGAAATACCAAAAAAAATGCTTACATTCATTTCCAAACAATCTTCTCTGAAGAGCACTTAAAAACTAAAAACACCACTTTACAATTTAGCTGACATGGTTTCCCACAATAAAAAGGAGAGCAGTGGATTTAAACTCCTTGTTATAATTCTGAATTACTTTGTTATTGCAGATGTCTCATTATCCTAGAAAAAAAAAACCTACACAGAACAACAAACACCTGTCTGACAAATAGAAGATTGTTAAAAAAATGTAAAAGCTTGAGTCTCTACACCTGAATATTTAAATCATCCAAATGAAGCATTCTGGCATTTCCAATTTTCCAACAACCAAATCCATATGCCCATGTATCTTACATACATTGGAAACAGGGGTTGTCAAATGCTGTACATTTTTCAGTGCTGCAAATTCGTATAGAAAATGAATTACTTTCACTTACAACAAAGTGCATACATTATTAGACATATCTTGGAGACAAGCCAAAATGACATCCATATTATGAATGTATAGTTTACTTGCTAGTTCCTTGAGGCTTTGTAGCCCTGAAGATATTTCCTCAATGTCGATCCATGCAACAGGCATTATGAAGGCCAAGTTGCAGAGAAGTGCAGAGGCTTTACAAAACTTGCTCTTCATTACTTAGGAATTTGAGACTATTCATATGCTGGCTTTATTTTCAGGTTGAGGGAAAAAGAGAAAAAACTTGTATACATCTTTTTGGGGAGGGGCAATATCACAAGATGATCAGGTATAGAAAAAAAAGTCAACTCCTCAGACATCCATTTTTATCAATGCAAGAAGAAGCACCTACATGAACGATTATTTTAGACTTGAAATCTACACTTCTCTAAATCCAGACAGGTAGGCATGGACATTTTGAATATTTCCTTGTAAAATAGCTAATTGAGTCACCTCATTTCTTTCATTTTAACTGGAATATCAAACCAGAGTGGTGCGGCTTAACCCATACTGCTTAGAATCTCAAATTGCCACATTATAACTTAGGTAAAAAATATAAATATGCATATATATAAGGGAATGATTTGTTATCTAATACAATTTATGAGAGAGTGTAATTAAAATGATTATCCTACAGTGAAAAACCTAATGAAGGTGGTTGACTGGATAATGCCTTTTCCACTCCCAACATAGTCCTGTCTGTTAAGCCCTCAGGCTGTGACCTTGTTTGGAAATAAGGCCTTGGTAGATGCATTGGTTAAGGCTCCCCCGGATGAAATCATCCCGGCTTCAGGATAGGTCTTATATCCCTTGACTGCTTGCCTTATAAGAGGAAGATATGGAGACACACAGAGAAGAAGTCATGGAAACCTGGAGGCAGAGAATGGGGTACAGCCGCGACAAGCCAAAGAATGCCAAGGATTTCTGACAAGAAAGACGCTTGACCAGAGATACGGGCCATTTTTCCTTTCCAGTCTCTTGGAGGAACCAACCTTTTGGACCCTTGAGCAAGAGAATGCATTTTAAACCACCCAGGTTGCAGTAATTTATAAGGCTGGGACTTGGAAAACTAACACCGAGTCTTTGGTAGGAAATAGGTGAACTCTTGACACTATCATTTTGTTATTGTTTGCCCTCATGATTTGACCTGTGTGAGAGGGAAAGGGCCAAAATGTTGTATAGTCAAAACCTAGGATTATGAAAAGTGAGTGGAATGGGTTACTTCCATTTACCTAATGGGTTACTTCCATTTACCTAAACAATCTAAACAACTAAGCAGTTCCCCCAGAGAGATTCTAGGAAATTGCTGCCCCACAAGATTTCATCTTTCTCATAGGTTTTCAAGCATTCCCTCTTACTTTCATTATTTTACTTCAAGAAAAATGTTGACTCATTTTATTTTAATTTGCCTGTTTCCCTAATTACTAATGAGATGTAACACTTTTTCCTGTTTATTGGTCATTTAAGTGCTGTGCTTTAAGTACCTATAATTTTAATCCTTTTTATTAATTGGAAAAACAAGTGAAAATTTTTAGGGCTTCAGCTCCCTTTGTCTGTAGAAGAAGAAGGTTCGATTAAACTAGGTTTTGAGTCCATCCTAAGCTACCACTGTGGAAACAGATATGGTATAATAAGACTATATTTACTTATCAAAATTCCTAAGAAGCAAAGAAGTCCCTGGGTGGTGCCATAGACATGGTAACTCTCTAGCCAGAGGCTCCTCAGAAGACAGGTCTGATGATCTACTTTCCAGAAAATTAGTGACCCCAAACCCTCTTGAGCACAGATCTCTTCTGACACACTAGACCCCCAAATTAACTCCTCGGGGCTCTAGTTTAATCTTCAACTTTCAGCATTATATAAAAACCATTTTGTGAGTATTTTCCAACACTGATGATTTCTCTCAAAGTAAATTGCATGTTGTGACATTATCCTAATGAGCACACATATTTAATTCGAGAAATATTTTGGTCTTTTCACTAGCTCAGAAGGAAACAAGAAACAGAATCTTGACTCCTCTTAACTTTTCAAAATGATGATGGAGAATATCATAGCTTCTTCTTAGATGAGACAATACTTGTTCAGGCTATTGCCTTCAGTTTCAAAACAGGTAATGCGATTTCAGACAATCTAGCCTGAAAACTCCTCTAATAGAATGCTAAAACTTGCTACTCATAATTTTGTAGATGGAGGCAAAATAACTAGACAAGCATGATATTTCTGAGGGTTGGCTGAACAAGAAGCATACAATTGTGTGTGTGTGTGTATACTTGTATGGGTGTTTATATGTGTGTATACATATGTGTGCGATGATTTCAAATGGGAGTCTACTTAGTACCTGCCAAGGAGAAGAGGGTTTCAAAAAGTATAAGGGTTCTACAAAAAAGTGTGGGAAATTTCCATTGACTTTTAATTCAGTTTTTCCAGGAATGTTCTGAACCCCCCTGCACTTATTTATGCATCTTTCCGCATTTGCAATGACAGTTTACTTGAACCATTAGTGCAAACTGTATGATTAATAGTTTGTCAACTACCCCGACCTAATTCATGAGCTACCTTAGAATTGACTAATTCCACCCACGAACCCATCTTGGCCAGTAATATATGCTTTGTCTCCTGAACCCCTTGCACCTGGGTTCATACTATGCCCAGGGCTATCCCCCAGAGCAGTGTTGCTACCCTAGCCCAAAGCACCAGGACATAAAGTGCTGACTAACCAGGGGAGCACTCCTGGTCTGTATCCTCACTAGAACCTCTGATTTGCATGGAATAGAATGGAATAATCAACAACTTGTGGGTGGGCCTGACCCATGAGAGATCAAAGAGAACCTGCTCAGACTTACTATTCAGCCCTGGACTATGACAACACAGCCGCTGATATGGCTTCTTACCCCCACATGGCCCAGCAAGCTCTCAGTTTGTTCCAAATTGCGGTCTGCTCAGAGTCTAGCATGATTAGATCATCATCTTCCCTGTATCATTTTCCGGCTTCCTTGACTTTTCTGGACTAGCATCTCAAAAAGTATGGTCTTGAATGATTTCATTAACCCAGCCACTCATTTCTAGAAATACAGAGGGATGTCTAGGAAGGGCTTCAACACTTCAAGAAATATGTGATATGCCATTTTGCATTTTTAAAAAGAATTCTCAAATTTTCCATGGCATTTTTATCTACTATGACTTCCACCAATAAAGTGACTACTAAAAATTATATACGTATGGGAATTAGAATACTCTCCCTCTCTTTATTGGCCAATCTACTCTCCTCCTAAATTTCTAACCACAGCCCCAGCACTGGAAAGAGTGAGGTGAGTGGGGAAGTTCCGCGATTCAACCTTGGAAGCTTGTGGAAGGCGGCATTTAAAATAATTCACTACCAGGACCTCCTGCTGACTCTGCAATGGTAGACACAGAATGCGGATGGAACTCAGGATGAACAGAAATCCTATGATCCATTCTTAAGATGATAATCCAAGAAGCAAAGTATGTAATGCAAGCATTATAGAGAATATAAAGTTGAAAATGTAAAGGTTATTCTTGTTCAGGCCAATAAATGTCACCTGCCAGGAAGGGAAAAAAAATCAATGTTCTCTTGAAGTGAGAGTATATTTTATTCCTAAAGCACTTAATTCGTCAACCCGTGCAAGGCTCCGCCATGTGAACACTGACCTGTGAACAGGTACCAGAGGTTGTTTGGCTCCAGTGTTTCCATCTCACCCCTGCGGGTCGTTTTTCTGTGTCGAATTTTATAGCCTGTAATAAATCCATTTTGTGTTTCTGATGGAGGAGGCAGCCAGCTTACTTTGATACTCTGTAAAATAATAGATGATGCAGATTAAAACACTGGAGAGAGTCCCCGAAGGATCTGGAGCCTAAGAAGCGGCTCAAACGTAATTGTGAATACGGCAGTGGCAAGATGTGTTAGGGATTGTCCTCTACAAGGAAAACCACTTTTATCACCTGACAGTGGTTCTACTTGGTTGATTTGAATAAAACACATCCTTGATTTGACTGGTGAAATTCATTATTCTCACTCCTTTGCAAAAATACCACTACAATGATAAGAAACTATTTAAAAATGTGTGAAGCCCTAAGAAGACCAAACACAGGGCTACATGGTAGATGAGAAATGTCATCAACGGACATTTGTAACTTATACATTAGAGAAAGGTGTGTTGTGGTGACCGAACATAAAGAAAATGCTGAAGCGTAAATACTAAGAGTGTACAAATGAAAAGCAAGGGTATTTTCAAACCTAAATTCCAGGAAGTCTGGAAATTGATGTTTTGCATATGTCTTTGTCTCATACACTTTTCACATGTCATCATGTCCTTTGGAAAAGACCTCATGCTTGATAAAGAGTCAGCATTAAAGAGAAAACCTCAATTAATGGTCAAGATAGGGGGTGTCACTCTGGGCTCAAACATAAAAGTTGTAAGCACCGTACTGGACTTGGCAGTGTTTCAGTTCGATGCACACAGATTTGCTATGAGTTGGTACCAATTCAATGGCACCTAAAGATGTCTTGAAAATAGGGGATGGAATGAAAATCAAAACCATCAGTTAGTCCACAGATGCCTAATAGTACCCAGTAAAACTAGTCCTTTGTTCTTAGAATCAGTGTGTGCTTTATTCTCTAGGTCTGTAGGAACAAACCTATAGAGTGAGACTGTCAAGACTTGGTCCTTTATTTAAATTCATAAAAAGTGGCAGGTAGACCATATCCTGTCTCTAGAGAGAATGAATAGCAAGGTCCAAGAGAAAACAACAGGTGAATGTTTTATCAAAAAGATCAATTATGATTCTACCACTTAACAAGTCAGACGTGTGCACTAAAATTTGAAACTTGCAATAAATTTTTGAAGATTTCAAACTGAATTAAAACTTAATTTAAACTGCGAACTCAAGACTACCAAACATCCAAAAAAATCTTCGAACATTAAGAATATTGGACAATATAAAAATATTGGATCAACTCAACAAAACGATAATGACACCTAAAGTAAACAATGATATTGTATATAGCAGAAATGTTATCTATAGTAAATGTCCTGGTAACTTAAGAGAATAAATTGTACTCATTAAAAGAACAGGGGATAAATATAGAAATAATGAGAAATTAAGGGGAAAATGTCAACTATAATCTGATTGCAAAAATTAAATATTCCAGAGTTAAGCAGGAAACTAAATTAAAAGAAAAGTCCCAAAAATAATGGTGGTGGGGGGGGGGAAGGCAAAGTCATAGAAAACCAGGGAGAAAAGCACTAAGAATTGAAAGTTGAATTGAAAGTACAATTCTGACATCAGACTACTGAGAGGGAAAGACTGATCTATCAGGAAAAAAATAGAAAGCTGTAAAATTTTCCACCCTATCAATAAAACCTTACTCGAAGGCCTGACAGGTCAGCCTGAAAGGTATTGTGGAATGTCTGACAGAACACATGAAACAAAAGCCTGCCACAAGGCAAGCTGATGAGACAGACTGAAGTTGCAAAGGACCAGGTATGGGTTAGAGAGAAAAGCTACAGATATTTTCATAAACAGGAAAAAGATCACATGATTGGGAGTGAGAAGTGCTTCCTATTTCTCAAAAACATTCAGACTTAGTCAATAATAAAATAATACTTTAAAATTCTAATCTTAAGGTATGGTAAACCCAGAGTCTCCTATATCACAAGTTCACAAACCTAGTGCATCATGGTATGTACAATCACATTTAGTGGAGAGTCAAGGCACATGATGGAAATCCTCACTCCACGTGATGGATTTCCAGGACTGACGGCTACAACAAAGCCCTGGAGCTCATCAGCAATTCAAAAGAAGGCCCAGAACCTGCTCACATCACCTTCTGTTAAAGGCTCATAAAGTCTACATGAGTCAGAGTTAATTCGACAGAAAACAACAAAACAAGAACATAAAGATATTGCTGACATGTATTCAGGTGATATTCATTGCATTGCTTTTATCAACAATGTGCTGAGGAAGACTGAGTATAAGCCAAGAAAGAAAAAATATTGGAATGGAATACACAAAACAGATTGTGTCCTTAAGAGCACACTGGAGAATGTCTCCAGTGGAAAAGGGAGATAGAGATCTTCAAGAAAAAGAGCTCCAGGAATAAGTACCAAAAGACATAGAACCCAGAATTAATTTGATAGATTTCAACTATTAATATATAATAAAATTGACAAAATTAAAGTAAACAAAAATTGTGTGAGATATATTTATAATTTTTAAAAGAGAAAGAAAAGAAGATAGAAGTAGTTTTTGAGGTTGCTTTTTTACCATTAAACATCTTCTGTGATGTCACTTCTGGTTTGGGGGCTTACGGTTATAGTTTTATAAGAAGCTTCAATTAATCGACCTAATATTTTAATGATGCAACCAATTCTTCTGTTCTATCTTCTAGTTTATTGCAGAACATTTGAAGTCTCTTAAGAGCTTGCAAGCAAAAAAAAGGAAAGTTTTCAAGATATAGTAAGTGGCTCCTATTCACTTGCAGCAATGGAGAACTCCAGAGAGTCAGGAATAGGACTGAGTAGACGTCTTCTACAGATAACAATATTGAAGAGTGTCCTGCTAAAATGATTGAGTACTTTGATGAAAGTTTTAATAAAAGAATCTTGATGAAAAGGGGGGGAATGTAAAACTGAATTTCAAATTCTCATACAATCCAGAATTTCTAGTCAGAGAAACTGGATGAATCTCTGATATTGACTTAGATCATTTTTAAATCTTGAATTAAAAGTGTTTCCTCATGTCTTCATAAAGTCAGATAAGAATGTAGGTTCCAGAGAAAAAAGAACTCTCCTTGGGCATTGTGTTCTCTCAAGAACCATCTGCAGGTAAATGGACAGCAGCAATGGAAAGACAGGCACTTTAGAGAGCAATGAGTTTATGTTAAAGTGAGAAGAATGGACTTAGAAGAGTCTGATGAAAATAGTGACTACCTGAAGAATGTGTTCAATCTTACTAAAATGTGCATGTAGACATTGTTGAATTGGTATATGTTCTTCTGGGCATATTCTCACCAGAAAGCAAACAATAAAATATATGTTTTGAAGGTTTTTGAGGAGTTGGAGAATGTATGGAGAATTTGCAGAAGGTCCAAATATGACTCAGGAGATGAAAAGAAAAATGAAAGTGAACCAATTATTAATGTCAGAGAAACTAAAAAATTGTGGGGGAAGACACATTTCATCATTAATGCAGTACTAAGTTACATTTTGGCAATATTTCTCATCAAAATGCAAACATGGACAATGTTTGATCAAGGAGGTAAAAGATGAGAAATTAGGTTTCTGAGATGACATACTGTACAATTATATGAAGTTGAAGAACATGTCACGAAGTAAATTATGGGTAGGAGACTTAAATTATGGGTATTAGACTTGCTAGGGCTTTTCAATATTCCATATTTTTGCTACATGAGTGAATATAAAGATCCAAACTCATGAAAATTTAAGATGTGCATATTTTGCTTTATTTCACCTTAACAAAAGAAGTAGCAAGAGTTAGAAGGAGAAAAAGAAGTATTAGACAAGAACAATGGAGATTAAATTCTGAGAGAATTAAATTCTGAAACATAAAAACATAAAAAGAATACTTAGTATGCAATACTTTTTTATTAAGAGAGAGTTACATAAAAAGACAAAGTTAAGTATTGTAGAGAAAATATCATATATACTCGAGTATCAGCCAACCTGATGTAAGCTGAGGCACCTAATTTTACCACAAAAGTGGGGGAAATTTATTGACTCAAATATAAGTCTAGGGTGGGAAATAGATACCAATAAAATTACATTAATTGAGGCATCAGTGGGTTAAATGTTTTGAATATATATTTCAAAGAAAACCTTTAAACTAGCTCTGTAAGTGAAAAAGAGGGTCAGCAAAAACAATATGGCATCAACAGTAAGTAAACACGCTGTGTTACTGTATGTACTCCATTTCTATATATGTTTCTTACTGCATGTACACAACACAGCTTGTATAGCTAAGGACCTAACTAACTCGAGCTGATGATATTCCAGAATGTGATAACATGTCTATTTGCATAGAGCAACCTTTTAGGGCTCATCATATACACCCTGCGTTGTGTAGCACTGTGTTACTGCATACACAGCATTATTGTATATGTATGGGGAGTGCTAACATAACACATACAGTAGCACCGTGTGCATACAATGTAGCAAGTATATTATCAGCCTTAACACAGCTGCTATATGCAAGCATAGTCAATACTGGGTCCAGATAAGGTAAAATAATGCAGACTAGGTACTGTAAATAAACTGTAAATATTTCCAAGATCAGAGATATACCGGTACTTAGATTCAGCAATGCTTGTGTAGACTAAAGGGGCATGATCAAGCACAGGTAAGACTGTAAAGGCTATCTATGAAAAGTCGAGGGGGGTGTTTAGCTTTAAAAATGTGCTGAAAAATTTGACTTATACACGAGGATCTATGGTAATTGCTGAATGTGAGGCACACGGGGCTCTTGAGGACACGGGAACTGGGCCTTGGGAGGGGCAGGAGAGGAGTCACTTTTCTTGTTGTTGTAAGTCTGTTGGTCCTGAAACAATACTTTAACTTTTAAATGTTTACTTGCTGAGTAGTGTGCCTGCAGTACCTGTATCAATATTGAAACTGTTTTAAAAATAGCCCCAAAGGACTTTTCCCTTAAAAGGTGATTAAAACAAATGACTGGCTGTCATGAAGGGGCCAGTCTAAAAACCAAGGAATGGATTTCTGCCACCCCAGGGCCATAAGCCCATGACCTCTTTTCAAAGAGCGGCAGTGTGGCAGAGGGAGGACGAAATCACAGGCCCTTTTCCCAGCTCCATGACTGAGAGATAACTGGTGCTCTGCAAATATCCAAGTCCCCTTGTGAAAGGAGGGAAAACACAGTTGTCTTCACTTGCTAAGGAGTTTGAATTTGCAGGGGTAAGCAAGTAAGGTCATAAATATGTTTTAATTATTTTACATGGACCCAGAGGGTCACTGGGAGTCAGAATCGACTCGATGGCAGTGAATTTAGGTTGCATTGAATTGTTTGGCTTGGTTGTTAGGCTAATTACAAGAACAGCAGAACTGAGATCATTTAGGCCCCTCTGCGGACCCCTTAAGAGCAGAGTGACAGAGAAGGTTCAGCCTTGTGCTGCTAAAAGACAGGTGGATGGTTCAGACTCCACCACTGGCCCCTGGAGGAAGATGTGGCAGTCTGCTTCCAGAGAGATGGACAGCCTCAGAGGCGCCATGGAGACATTCTGTGCTCTCCTACCAGGCCGCCGTGCATTGGAATTTACTCAATGGCAGTGAATTTACCTTTTCAATGTGGACAAAAACACAAACTAAATATCACTTCAAGCCCTATTGGTGACCACTTTTTCTAATAGACCTCTCTAACCTCTCTACATAAATGTTATTTAGTCCTCACGACTACTCTGTGAGTTAGAGGCCATTGTCAACCTCCTTGGTAGGTTTACATAATAGAGAGCACAGAATGGTTCAGGTCCTTTAAAATCACTTAACAAAGCACTGGGAGAGGCAGTGTTTGAACTGAAATACTGTGAGAGGGAAGCTGCTGTTCTTTGCTGTGTGATATTATCTCACAAGGGCAGTTCAGAGATCGAGTGCCAGACACATTTTACATACAAATAATCATTTAGAATACTGAAGTCTATCCCAACAGTGTTGCAGGCATTATCCTTAGGGCTGAGGGAACAAAACGGAACGAGTCAGAGAGTGTCTATTCTAACTGAGGAAACAGACACATAGATTAATCCTTGGAACATATAATGCTATAATAGAGATGCCCAGAAAACCGTAGTGTCCACTAGGGAGAAAGATTAAATCTGCCTTGGGTGGTCAAGTAAGTTTACAAGAAGCCCATCCTTCTAGGATGAGTGGGATTTCATGGAAGATATGGGGAAAAATTAAGATAGAAAATATGGCAGGAATAAACTCAAAATAGAGAGCATCTGTGAATGAACAAGTAGCTCCTTCATGGCTGGAGTCATGTAGACTTGTAGAACAATATAGTGGAACAGTAGATTGAAACAAACTTTCAAAAACTAGACCAATGCATTCATTTAAACAATTTGTATTAAGTTCTTTGGGTGATACACTATGGAGTAGAATAATAATTATTGTCCTTAGTTTCAAAAGAACTTGTGGCCTGGGATGCCTGGACAAACACACACACACACACACACACACACACGTCTGAGCATGTTCTTTGATGTCAATTGTTTTAGATTCTAGCACACACAATTTAATCAACCCGCTTCACTTAAAATTGTATCTTATTTTGCCTTTCAAGATGATGCTTCAATATTTCAATGTAATTGTGCTGGCTATTGTCATCATTTTATAAGTTTATAGAGAGGGAAATAGAGATAAATATGCAATTGATCTAAGGCCACTGTGAACTGTCACTCAATGGATTTGCAACTTGTGATTCCCATGTTTGTATTCTTTATCCTCATCCCCCCTTGTGTTCCCTAACATGTGTGCGCACACCCCCACACAAGCAGACACACACACAAATGGAAGGAATCATTGAACATCTACTTCAAAATTCTATTCATCTATATCATTCTATAAAATGTTATTGAAAGGAATAAAGCTAAATGTAAATGACTAGTTTTACATACATTCTCCATGTCTTCTCACAAGCACTGCTGGGGAAATCAAGCACCTTTTCTTAAGGGATATGCTTATTTTTATAAGTTCAACCAAATTAAGGCAGGAAATCTACCTCCTCTTGTGCACAGTAATCCTGGGACTGAGAGCTATTCCTTTTGAATTCCAGTTACCTCTTTGCTACATTTTTGCAGTGACCTCATGCATGGCAAAGGGAAGGGTGATCATGCTTACAATGTCCATCCAGTGAGTGTCAATCACTTGACAAGTCTGGAGAATTTAATTACACTGATGAGTACACGAGTAATAGTTTTTGACAGATAATACATTTTCTATACTGTATTTGACAATTTCCTCTGCCGTATAAGTTACTCCTACATAGTCCATACTTTATTATCAATGCCTGGTAGCAATTAATGAACACTCCCAGTGACACGCTGTGTGCACCAGGAGGAGAGTCCCCTCATTGGTTCTTCTTCTTCTTCTTCTTCTTCTTCTTCTTCTTCTTCTTCTTCTTCTTTCTTCTTCTTCTTCTTCTTCTTCTTCTTCTTCTTCTTCTTTTTCTTCTTCTTCTTCTTCTTCTTCTTCTTCTTCTTCTTCTTCTTTAGATGTGACTCTGTCACTTGACCCATTCTCCTCTCCAAAAAGGAGCTAAGTTAGCAGGCGTTTTCATGCTTTTCTTCCTTTTTTTCTTCCTTTAATTTTCCTTAAATAATTTTATTGGGGACTCTTACATTTTGTATCATAATCCATGCACATTTGCATGTATGCTGCCATCATCATTTTCAGAGCATTTTCTTTCTACTTGAGCCCTTGTTATCAGCTCCTCATTTTTCCCCTCCCTCCCCACACACCCTCCCTCATGAATCCTTGATATGTTATAGATTATAATTATTTTCTTTCATATTTTTTCAGTTTACAAATGAGCTCTAGGTGATTGATAAGACTCTATTGATCAAATACTTCAATTTTTTAATTTATTAAATCAACTTATAACTTTTATAGCAATCCATGCATATTTGTACATATGTTGCCATCATCGTTTCCAAAACATTTTTTTTTCTACTTGAACTCTTGGTATCAGCTCCTCTTCCCCCTCCTCTACCCTCATGAACTCTTGATCATTTACAAATTGTTTTGTATTCATATTTTACACCATCTGCTGTCTCCCTTCATCCACTTTTCTATTGTTCATCCCTGGGGTGGGGTTGTGGGGAGATAGACAGCGGTTGTATGTTGATCATTGGGATCAGATCTACTTTTCTTCCCTACCTTCTTTGTATTAGACTCTTCTGTAGTTTACTGTCCAGCTGGATGGCCAAGATCATTGGAATATTAGATTTGGAATATTAGAAGGATATTTTTAGCCACTTTTCTTTTTTGATAATGAGTCTTATTGTGTATACAAGGCCTGTTCCACAGTACTCAGGATCAGTTTTCTTTTCCCAGTCCTCATCAAGTCAACAAAAGCTGTTCCTGGTGGAAGAAAATTTTTTCTTTTTGATTTTTTTTTGTTTATTTGTTTGTTTATTTTTTTTGGAAGAACATTCTTTTAGCACAGCCCAGACCTAGTGTTCATGGGCAAGCCTGACAATGAATTTTATTAAAAGCACTTAACACATGACCTTTGAGTGTTAAAAAATCAATTCTAGTATCTGTGCCTTGACTTTTGCTCCTTGTATTATTTGAGAGGAAAAAAATAATCCTATTCACTTTTGCAGCTATCTCTTCTGAATCACGGATTCACTTCACTTTTACTTCCTTCCAGATTTGGGGGTGGAGAGGGCATTGCTTTCAGTTTCTACCAATCCCTCTGTGCCCACTTCACATATCAAAAAACGATGAATCATTTTCCAAATAAGTCTGCTGGATGTGCACTTGGTTAACTGATTTAATAAAAGTCTTGGCCATTGTTTTCCCAACTGCTTGGGATAGGCCTGTCCAATTCAGCCATGTGAAATTACCCA
Organism: Nesogale talazaci; assembly: GCA_004026705.1. Taxonomy (NCBI): domain Eukaryota; kingdom Metazoa; phylum Chordata; class Mammalia; order Afrosoricida; family Tenrecidae; genus Nesogale; species Nesogale talazaci. Next base: position 52,915 of record PVJH01000766.1, on the reverse strand, counting down.
TGTCTTTGGCTTCATGAAATCATGACCTTCCTTGACTTTCTCTCTAGATCCAGAGAAGCAGTAGATCAGAAAAGAGAGAATCAGGAGCTGATAAACCTGCCACCTCAGATTCTTTCTGAGAAGCCACATGTCAGAGCCTTCCGTACAATCCTACCACGTCCACTGCACGGTCAGTTTGCCACGCTCTCTGTCGCGTGGACTCCTGGAAAAGGCAAGCAAGCATTTCGCATGCTCTTTACAAGCCCAACCCATTACTTTCATAAAGAAAGGCTTTTCCAAAAAAAAAAAAAAAAAATGACATTTGACCTGGATCACATTCCCATAGCAGGATAATTGATGGCCTCATTTGAAAGAATGAAACAAAACAAAACAAACCCCACCCCTCTCTGGAACACAGCCAAAATCTAAGGATCTTGAAACTTAATTGGAAATAGCTTTTGGACTCCCTCCCTGATTCGTGTTCTTTGCTTCTTGGGACTTGTTGAATCTCATGTGAAGTTGCGTGAAAAATGAAATATACTTTCAGACCCTATGAGGTCTGGTGGGTATTTTATTAAAGAGTGCCCATCAGCACTTCTCCTCACTTGTCCCCATACTTACATTCGCTCTGCCACTGCCCTAATGCAGACCTTCAATTACGCCTGGCCTAGAATACTGCATTTGCTAAGGAGTCCATCGCCAAGTCTCCAGCCCACGGTCACATCGCTTCGCCTCTGTGGTAGCACTTGATCTTGAGTGAGCCACTTAAGCTCTCTGAGCTCGAGTTTCTCATCTGCAATATGAGCTAATAACAGTACCTACCTCAGAGGAAGGTAGTGGGATTAAAGGACACAATGGAGTAATGCTTGAAAATTCCACCAGGGTGCTGCTGGCACATAGTAATTAAGCAGTAATGTGTAAATACTTTCAGGGAAGTTGGAAAAGCGGGACAGCGTGCGAGCATGGGGTCCCAAGAAAATGAAGGGAAGAAGGAGGAAGGTTACAAGGAGGCAGGGGAAGCCCAGTTAATACAACCCTGAATATCGATCCACTGCTGCCATCAAGTGACCCATCATTTCTTCTTCTAAACATCATAGAGGGCATTGAAAGCAATGAACTACCTAGTAGTACTTTTTTAAAAGTTAATTTTCTCCGGTAAATATTTATTATTCAGTACATGGTATTATTCGCATTTCTTGTTGTACCCCAAGAGAGCCATCAGATATGGGTAGTAAAGAGAGACCTTGGAACAGCTTGAAGGCCAGAGGAATGCAGAGAAGCGAAGAGATAAAATACATATTTTTGGAGGTACACTTGACATGGCTTGCTGATTTATTGAATGTCAAGTGTAAAGGCAGGAAAGTCATTGAGAATGACTCTTGGGTTTCCGGCATCAGTGGTTCGGGAGATGACAGTACATTTACTGGGATGAGATTGTCTCAAAAAAATCCACTTTCAAGAGAGAGGAAAAAATATCACAAGACTTTTGGGGAACATCAAAAAATAGTAATCTACTGAGGGTTGTCAAAATTAAAATAAAATATATCCAGGTTGCTGATATGTAAGCTAATATTGGGAAAGGCAATTTTCTAATTTTTATCATTTGTAATAAAATCTTCCAGCATGCTAATAATTTTACAATACACAATGGCACTTAACATTTATTTCTAACTATTTAACATTTTTTTCTAAATATTTGGTAAATATTTCTATATATTCTGACACAGATAATTGAATTTCAAGTTGGAATTGAAATTAAGCTAATAAAACTTTATTTTAACCTTTATTATGTATACAGCTTAGTGAACAATTTTGAAAACATTGCTTTGCCTTTATATAAGCCTATAAACTTCATGGGACCTTGCAAATATGGATTTAATAAAATATCAATACTATATTATAAAAGTTTGTTTTTTCTTACAGTTATATAATCTTCTTGCAGACTTAATGTGCTTTTATTTTCCTGCTGTAAGTACACAGGCTCTTGAGCACAGTGAAGCTATGACGCTGGATCTCATGTTCATGCGGCATTCTTGAGATTATTTAAGCACATTTTATTCAGGTATCGTTAGTCCTGTTAGCAATAACTGTTAGCGATTTTTGCACCCTTTCAAATTACATTTCTAGAGTGACAATGATGCCATACCATAAGAAATTGTAGCTAAGTATTGATACAATAATAAATAAATATATATATATGTGTGTGTTGGCCAATATATGTTTTAAAAGAAGAAGCTATGAATACATGTTCACTTCAGGAAAGATGCAGTGATTTTTCTTAAAGAACGAAAAACAAATTAAAATTGAAAGTTTGCTTATATAATGGCATTTTGTGATGGCCTTGACACTAAAATGGCTGTTTTTCATCTGTGAATCTCGCCAGCTGTAAAATAATCTGGTGGTGTAAGGTCATGCTGTGATCTGCTTGGAGATTGAAGCCACCAGGTGCTCTAAGGAAGAGAGACTGGGCTTTTTCCTCCCTTGGAGAGCTGCCGTCTTTGAAACTCATAGGGGCAGTCCCACCTGTCCCACAGAGTCACTATGAGTCGGCAGTGAGAATATGATCACTACCATTTCTCTGCCGTGGTGGTCCCCTGGTCCTCACAGCCCAAGGAACAGGCCCTTTCCTCGCGAGAACAGCCTACCTGGACTCCAGGAGAACACTGGCCTTGGTTATGCAGTCGGCTAAGGTATATTGAGAGCATACCCCAGTTTTCCTCACCCTCAAATCAGCTACTGCTAATGGACTTTGATCTGGGTCTCCCTGCTGGAGGGAGTGCCTTCCTTTCCTGGGAATGCTCTCTTGGCTTTACCCGCACAGCATCTCTGAGGCATCCAAGTTCTGCAGTAGCTAGCAACTTCCTTGTAACCCTAACAGACACTAGCAGGTGTCCTCCGGGATAGGAAACTTCGCCTCTGAATCTAGACATGATACCTGTTTTCAGAGCCTGTACTCCTATGACCTTCTGGTTTTCTGGGTCACCACCTGATGTGCACGGTCAGCCCGGTCTGATGCTACCACCCAGGCACAGCTGCCATCCATCTTCCTGATTACATTATGTATACCTTCTGGTTTAAGGGCACTGGTCTCCTGACATGTGCCCTATATTCCACATCCAGTCATTCTCTAAATCTATCTCTTTTTTTTTTTGTAGTTGTAGACAGTGGATCTATTTCAAATTTAAAAATAAATAGAGCACATATTGTGAGAAATGTCTGCTGGCATATGTTCCATTTCTTAGCTATTCCATTTCATATTTCCTAGTTAAAGTCCACTGTGCTAAATTTAAATTGATCTTGGGGAATTGGCATGCTACTTTGTCCCTTTGTTCCTCTAATCAAATGCTGACTGTTCAATCTTCCCAATCCCAAGGAAACAGAGGGAAGCAAATTGCTGACCTAACCCACTTCCTTTTAGGTGCATGGGACTCCTGATCCAGTCAATTAGGGTTATCGAGGCATCCCAATCTTCCATGTGAGACCACCAATTTATAACTGCCCAGAGAGACATGCCACTTCCCATGTAGAGAAACATTTTGGATTTTGCACACTTTCAAGTGGACATTTACTTAGTCAATCTTTAAGAATAGGACCCTGGTGGTGGAATGGATACAAGTTGAACTGCAGTCTGCATGGTGGGCAGTTCGAAACCACCCACTGCTCCCTGGGAGAAAGACTGTACTTTCTACTCCCATTAGGAGTCACAGTCTCAGAAACCCACAGGGGTCCTGTGAGTCAGCATTAACTTGAGGGCAGTGAGTTTTGCTTGGTCACTTTTAAGAGAAGGTGCTGAGTTTGCTTGAGGAGAGTGTAGTGTAGTAACGGGGAGGAGACCACACACTGTCTAGTGCTGCAGTTAGGTCAACTTTTGCCCTAACACTCATGCCCAGCTTATGAAATAAAAGTCAGCGGTCTAGTTCTGAATTAACCCAAATATTCAATAACAACACAAATTCACTGCCATCAAGGCATGTTGATCTCAGCCCAGTGGATCATGACCAGACCAGCAGGGCTCTTTCACATGAAGTCCAGTGCTCCTCAATTCATCTAACTGACATTTTGACAATCTTGACACATGTCCTTCCTGATCAAGCAAGCAGTTTCACATCACTGTTTACAGAGAGTGCTACAAATAAAATGTCATTCAATGTGAATAATGAGATGGAGGAGCAGGAAGCATAGTTTTAAAGTCCCAAATTGACAGCATAACCTGAGAAATCATTTATTGGACTATACTAATTGTGTGCCCAAAGATCTTCTCTGTATCCCATCTAGTGGGTGACAAATGACCAACAAGGGCTCAGAAAACTTTAAATCCTGCAAGTACAAAGTTCATTGTACTTTCCTTTTGAAACTTGTTATTGTCAAATGCACTCATACCTGAACCTGTAGGTAGCCATGCAAGGTCTCTATGAGTAATAGCAAAATGAGAAGAGAAGCTTTCCTTCTGGGCAGAATCTTTTGGCTAAATAAAATTAACCTGGCATTCATAATCAGCCAAGGAAATCATACCCAAACACAAAATGGCTGAAGGGGTTACTCCACTCCCAGTATCCTTTTCTTTCTTGATGGCACACCTAGCATCTTTCTCTTTCTCTCTGTCAACTTTTGGATTTAAAATAGTTTTTATTTCCCTTTTTTTCACTTCCAGATTTTAATTTTCTATGTATAGCCTGCAAGCCAGCCCTGTTTTCTTCTAGGTCCTAGAAACTGCAAATGTAATTTCTAGAAGGTATTCACGTTTTGACAAAATTCCATTACAATAAAGCAATTTGGTTGTTCCCTAGAGTTCATGATAAAGCGATGGAGCTAGTAATACATTTCAGAATTTGTCAGTATCAATAGGCTTTATTCTCCAGTGCCTAAATCATTCCCTGGATGTAAGCTAGATATTTAAGGAGGCCCGTTAACCCCTTCAGAGCACTGGATTCTGTCTCAATATACATTTCTATTAAATGAAATGACTCAGAGCTAGATAACACCCTCCACATGGGGACTAGAGCTAAGAAAGGCTGAAAAGAAATATATCAGGGTGGTAACAAGTAAAATTACACCCTTGAAAGATACAAGGAAACAAGCCAATATATAATTTAAGCAGAAACACAGTGTCTGCCTATTTCCTATTTCCTTTTTTTGTTTTAGATTATAGGAGCCATGATGCAGTAAGGTGAATGGTGCAACATCAAAATAATTGATTTCATCCTATGTTTAAGAACCCTGAGGCAAAGTGAAACGAGTTTAAATTCTGAGTCTTGCCATATGGAAATTCGTTTCTGGCATCAAATGCATTCATCTGAAGTAACCACTAAGAGTGAGCACCCAAATGCACGCATTCTAAAGTGATCGTGACATGCCAATGGGTGCTCTTCCATAGTTGAACTATTAGTGTAAATATTGTACAATGCTTAATAAAAAAATAAAAATGATCATTTGTAGAACACCTTCTTCTCCAAAGGCCTCGTGGGACAACAAAAGCAGATGCTTTAAACTGATTTTGACAAAAGAAGTTCTATGCACTATTTGATGGTGAAATAAAATGGCAAGTCTGTTTCATTCTACATGGCAGAATGTCCCTTGCATTATGAACATCGACACTGAGGCACAGCCGAGATTGGAGAATGAACCCCTACAGCGGGTTTGGCAGTAAATAAGGAAGTAGATTGGACAGTGCCACAAATAGTTCTCTTTTAAAAACATACAAGCCGCTATCTATCAGATGCCTATCTTCAAGCAAATTGTCAAATTAGGTCCCAAGTAATTAATCTCTGCAACGGCAGGCTTTCCATCTCAGAGCAGCCATCTCAAAGACACGACTTCCCATGTAATTACATGGGACATTACAATGTATTTATGAGGTCATTTGTGACAATGTACAGTAATTACAGAGTACTTACATAGCTATTTATGTTTCATAAAATGAAGTGAGACTAAATATTTTAATTGTGTTGTAAAAATAAGGGGAAATATTTGAGTTCCGAATGTCAGGTAAGATTATAGGTCAGATTCACATAATTCATAATAACAGCTGGGGCCCTCTAGAGCCAGAGGGGTGTGCATTGCTTGCCTGTTGGAAATGACGACTTGAGGTAGTCTAACAAATACTTCTTCAAGGATTATATACATGATATGTTCCCCCATTTAAATCTTCAGGACATGTCAGAAGACAGATCCACAGCATAGTGTAGTATTTATTTCTTTGTAGTACACCTTACTATTTTCATCTTATACCCAAACGAGACATTTCCAGGTGTCACTAACATTGCAAGATTTAAAAAAACAAATAAACACACACCAAAGTTTCATCCTTGACACCCCTTACAAGTTGAGAAAATGATAAATATTGCAATCCTTATGTTTTCAATTCTGTTCTATTCTCTAAAGATGATATTTATTCAGATCTTCAGAATCCCTATCTTGAAATGCCTGAACTAAAGACTATTCTCCAATGTTTCAAGACTGGCTCAAGCTTATAAATGTTTTGTCTACTCATTTATAGTCAGAACTAACAATTATTTCAATTGACTAATCATTGAATTGATTGAAAGTGAGGCAGCTTGGCAAGAATAAGCAAAGGCTGGTTAATAACATTTGCACTCCATGATTTGTCAAATAATGACCATTCTACTGTATAGACACACATTCTGACTACAGTTAGAATTCATCTTCACCAATGAGAAGATTAGAGGTGGGGGGTGTAGTCTTAAAAATCCAACATGGTATTTTGCCAGGTACTTTGAAATTTTTACTCAGTCCACCAGGCAAATGGTAGGAGATGGCAGAAGAGGTGGCACCAGAATATCATTGATATTCAAGCATATGAGTAACTAAGTAATCTTGGTTGTCCAAGCATCAGATTGCTTTTTTTTTTAAAAGGATAAAATTCTTTGGATTACCTATTATGGATTCTCTTTGGAGTGAAGGCCCAAACATTGCTTCCCTTCCTAGTTTCTTATTGCTGCATGCCAAGCAAAGGACTGGGATGGAGGCGAATTCACTGAAAACCTTTCCTTAACGTGTATCCTCTCCAGTGATTTTGACTTATTCAATATGCTAACTAGACACACCACACCATCTTATCAGTGATGAAAATAAACTCTGACTTTGTAGTCAGAATTTATGTCCACACATTAGAGTGGTCATTATTTGACAATTCGTGAAATGCAAATATATTAAGCAGCCTTTGCTTATTCTTGCTAAGCCGTCTCCCATTCATGCAATTCAATGATTAGTCAATGCAAATAATTTTTAGTTCTGACCATATATGAATAGATAAAATACTTATAAGCTCGAGCCAGTATTGTGGAATTTAGCAATCATTTTCTTGTTTGTCTTGTTTGGGTTTGGTTCTATAGATATTTTAACCACACCAGGGCTATGAATGCATGAACTAATTAATGCCTGTAAAAACTGATCAACAGGTTGACAGTGATGTTTACTGCAGCCCTCTGGCCAGACAAGGATTCTAGCAGTGTTTCATCGTGGTTACATGCCGATATAATGGTCGCTGAACTTGCCAAATCCAGATACCCACACCCCACAGAACCATCTGCAGAATGTTTCTTTTTAATATGCAAATAAACCAATTAAAATTCACAGACTCATTCAACAGCTAGCCAGGTCAGTTCTGATCAACTGTACCAGTGTTATGTACATAAGCAGAAAGAAATGATCCATTTCCCATTAAAGTTCTGAGAGGCTACACAATGAGTACCTGAATCTATATTCTCACTTAAACCTTTCAATTTAAGCCCAGGAAGAGATAGTTTCCTTTCTGAAAAATAAAATTATGGGTAACTATCAATACTTCAATCAGGATTTCAATTAGATCCAAGATCATTATGCATCTAATTGATTAACAATTAGCAGCACCTGTAGTTGGCTATAATTTTAATTACTGATTACATTACAGCTGGTGACTTAAAATGATATCTGCATGAACTTCATTGCCTTATAAAGAAAAGAATTAAATGATTCCAACATAACTAGTCTATTAAGATTGGAATGAAGTCAATTCCATAAAATATTTTTTATAGATTTCTATTTAAAACAATGTAAAAGGCTTTCATAAAAATAATGCTGCCTGGAGAGAAAGTCCCCGGCAATCACGCTCATGTAAGGAACCTCCCGTTACCTGGCAAGTAGGGAAGTGATTTCAAATATTCAACTGCCAGTGACAACAAAAGCATTAAGTTTAAGGAAGAATGGGTAAAAACAGACGCCCATTTTGGGTGTGATTTATTAAATATTTGTGCTTTAGCAATAGGTGTGTTGATCGTTTGTCGTGACTATGACAGAATAGTCAAGAGTAGTTTTCCCCAAAGGAGACCTTGGTTGTGTGAAGGCGCAATACAAATCTGAGAAGTGGTACCAAATACAGTTTTTCTCCCCGAGAAGTCACATTTTGAACCATAAGATCTTACAACTGGGCCAGAGGACCACAATATTCTGCTATGTAAATCACTACAGGCTTTGAGTTGGGTCTTCTGTGAGAGTTTGTAGATTAATTATATATCAATACTTAGGAAGAAACACTAATTCTAAGTTCTAAGCTTAAAAAATAAAATTCTATTCAGTTTATATATATTTGTTCATATATGTATGCATACATATATTAAGCATCATTTAAAGATAATTTTATTGATGGCTCATACAGTTTATCTCATAATCCATACATATATGCATTTTGGCACACATCTGTACATATGCTATCATCATTTTTTTTCAAAACAATTTATTTGTACTTGAGCCCCTGGCATCAACTCCTCATGTTCCCCCTCCCTCCTCCAGGCCTCCTTGATAATTTATAAAATTTGTTTTCAAGTTACACTGACTGCTGTCTCATTTCACCCACTTTTTTGTTGTTCATGCCCCTGGCATGGGAGTCATACATCAATCATTGTGATTGTTTCTTCTCCCCTCTATATGTCTCTATATAACACATATATGTGTGTGTATAGTCTTTTGTCTCATTTCTTTCCCTTATAAAGACACATACATACACACGCACATACACTTCAAGGGGTTTTGCAAAGTTCATGGACAAGTTCCATTTGTGTTCATTATATTTTTTCAAAAACTATTTGAAGTCACCTCTTAAGTAGATAGCATTATCATATAGGCATCAATAGCATCGTATTGTCCCTAGATTATGACATATTTGAGTTATAACAAACTGCACTTATGTCTCTCTGTTTTGTTTTCCTTTGTTTTGTACATCTTATTAGCAATATGAACTAAATACTGTATACTATATAATTTTCTGATGTTATCTGTCTCATACCAGCCCTCAAGAACAATTAAGGATTTTATTTAAAAAGACACTGATAATAAAAGGAAATTATCTATATAATTCAATGTTGCCAGAACCAACTTAGAACCTCAAAGGAGAACCCCCATTGGAAGTCAGGGACCCTACATGTTTCTCAATTTTCCAAATCTGCATGACTGAATTTACCTAAAAGGAATTACTATAACATAGTTTTGGGCTGAGCCCCGGTGGCGTAGTGGTTGTGCGCGGGACTGCGGCCCACTGGGATGGAGGTTCAATTCCAGTAGTGAGGCTGAGCCTCCTACTCCCACCACCAGAGAGCAGTGATGCCCCCCCAAAAAGACAAAAAAAAAAACACATAGTTTTATAAAGTGGAAAATAAACCTCCATTTTTGGACCTTGTTCTAAGTGGAAAATTCATTCCAGGAGTACTTGGATTGTCTCCTGTATTTCCTAGCACTGATATATTAAACCCAAAGCAACCCCACTGCCATTGAGCTGATTCAAGTCACAGAAACCCAGTGCACAGTGTTTGAGACTGTAAACCCTTATGGAAATACACAGTGCCACCTTCCTTCTGTGGCGCCACCAATGGATTTAAACAACCAACACTCTGCTTAGCAGTCCACCACTTGACCCACACTGCTGGGTATCTGTAGCTTCATATTTACACATAAAATGATGTTCTAGATACAGAAGTACTTACTCACAAATATCTAAAGATACCATTGGTTCTAAAAATGAAGAATCACTGCCATCAAGTCAATTCTGACTCATGGTGATCCAATATGGGTTTTCTGAGACAGTGAATCTTTTCTGCTGTGGACAGTATCATCTTTCTCCCATGTGATTAGCATCTCTGACTCCTTGTGACCTGATAGGATAAAGGAGAACTTCCAATTTGGGTTTCTGAGAATTTTTATGGAATTAGATAGTCTTGTTTTACTTCCAAGGACTGACGTGGGGGTTAAAGTTGATGATCTTTTAGTCAGCAGCTCAATGCATAGCCCACTAGGGCCATTAAGCCTTGATTTTAGACTGCCCAGGATGGAACTTCCTTTAGGCAACATAATTAATTTTTTTCCTAACCATATTTCCTACTGATTTGACTTTCCACAATAGACTGAAATATTATGAAAGCACCATTTAAACAATATTGATAAAAAAGTGAACACTTCCTTCGGACATCCATGTCTTTCTTACCTATGACATGGGGTGAAGGAGGAAAGTTCTACTTTTCTTTATCAGAGAATAAAGATCCATAGGTGAGAAGATAGCCACTTCTGTCTGGTTTGTTGAAGCTTGTCATTTTCAAGTCTACAGACTTGAATTCTAAGCTGAGGATTTACTTGAATCATGAAGTCCAGTGTAGACCCCATTCTACTGTTCTCAGGTTTGTGACGCATGTCAAATAGCAAAGTGGTTGAAGAAAAGTATGTCCCCACTCCTGTCTGGAGATCAGTTGCAAAAGAATTCACTTCATAATAGTTAGGCGAAAAAGGACTGACTGATTTTCTTTTGTGTCCCTTTTTTGTTCAGTTCTTTTCATTAGTTGGATATGTAAAGACTCTATGACTCAGGCACTGATTATTACTGGGAAAGGCAAATGACCAGAAGTCACCAAACATGGGTCTGTACATATTGATTTTCTTTTTTTAGGATTAATGACTAGGGTCACTCAGCCTTTAAAGTTTGTACTGGTGGCATTTGTTTAATTAGAAGTCTTTTTTACTCACTGTTCATATTCAATAATACGAGTGTGAATATTACTGTCTGTGTAGTTTATATTTAGCTTAGAGATAAAAATAAAACCCACTGCTCTCAAGTTAATTCCATCTTTAGGACTAAGCAGAACTGTCTCCTAGGAGTTCTCAGGCTGCCACATCTTTCAGTGGCTGGTGCCTTTGAACTACGGATCTTCTGGTTAGCCGCCATGTGCATTAGGCATGCTGCCTCCCTTTAACTTTCTTGCTTCCCCAATAGAGGAGCACATGCATTTGAAACATTGGTCTGAATGTGCTGGGTACTGGGAATGATGTGGCAAGATGTTAACATGCAGGAATTACTACACTTTAATGCTAAACATTTTTTCCCAATGATTTCATTGGGGGCCCTAACAGCTCTTATAACATTCAATACATCATTTGTATCAAGCATATTTGTACACATGTTGCCATCTTCATTTCCAAATATTTTCTACTCAAACCCTTGGTATAAGCTCCTCCTTCCCTCTCCTTTTTTTAAATAAATCATTTTTTGGGGGGCTCATACAAATCCCAGCATGATCCATCCATACATCAATTGTATGCAGGCCACATTTGCACAATTGTTGCCATCATCACTCTCAAAACATCCTCCCTCCACCTAGACCCCCCATACCAGCTCCCCCTATTTCACTTCCCTTAAAATAAGAAGTCCCAAAGGTATTAAATACCTTTACTATTCTATCATCTTCAGTGTACTTTGCAAATAAGACTCAGAGGCAAAATTATTCTTCCTCTGGGGTGGGGACACTATGGATTATACAAGTGCAAATTTTACAAATTTCCACTCTAAGACACACTCCTATTTCTTCAAGGTGTTAACCTGTACATGGGAAGTCATACTAATGGTTCATAGGGAAGGTAAATTCAAATTATTGTTTTTTTTCTTATTGATTCCTTGTCTATCAAATGAAGAGATAAATGATGAAATGATAATAATGAAATATAAAAGAAGACAAAAGACTTGAAGCGAGTATTTATTTGACACACTTGAATGTGTGTGAAAAGTCAGATCTTTCAGTTGGGCAGACTATAGTGGTTTGAGTGTTGCTGTGATGCTGACGGCATCACTGGTCAAACATGATCAGGGTCACCCAAAGGGAACAGGCTTCGGCAGAGCTTCCAAATTGAGAACAGACTACAAAGAAAGAATAAGCTGGTCACATCAGAAGAATTAGTCAACAAAAACCCCTGAGAGAGCATTAAAACATAGTCAGTTAATGAAGATCTAAAGAAAAGCATCAGAACATTGTCAGAAACAATTTCAGGAGATGATCCACTCTAGTTGTAAGGCACACCAAATGAGGTTGAGGAAGAGTGGTCTTCTCAGAGCAGAGTTGAGGCAAATGAGCACAACAGAGTAAAGCCTGCAGTAGCACAGCCTTCAGGGTCTTCAACAGTTGTTGGGGAAGAACACCAAAAAACAAAGAAACATCAGTACACAGAAATGAAAAACTATGAATGTATGAAATATTAACCTAGGAAAACTGCAAGAAGTTAAAAATAAAATGGAACTAATAAATCAATATTCTTTGTCAGTTAGCTGAAAAGGACTAATATTGGTCATTTTGAATTTAAAGAAACTATGATTTACTATGCCAGGAATGACATAATGGTGCTGCATTCATTGAAAAAAATGACATTTCAAGATCTATCCTGAAATACAATACTGTCTGTGATTGGAAAATATTTACACAAATACAAGAAAATCCAGTCAATACAATGATTATTCAAATTTATGCAACAACCACGAAGATGGCTTTGTAGAAATGAAGAATTCTATGAACAGCTTAAATCTAAAATTTGACCAAACACATTGCAATAAAGATGCATTGATAATCATTGGTGATTGGAATGCACAAATTAGAAACAGAGGAAGGAATAGTAGTTGGAAAATACGGTCCCAGTGATAGGAAAAGTGCTGAAAATTGTATGCCAGAATCTTGCAAGACCAGTGGATTCTTAATCTCAAATATGCTTTTTCCCCCAATAACACAAATGGAAACTAAACACATGAACTTCTCCAGATGGAATACACAGAAATCAAATTGACTGCAACTGTAGGATGGCACCATGGTGAAGCTCAATCTTAGCAGCTAAAATCAGGTCAGGAGCCGACATGAAACAGACCATCAGCTGCTCATATGCAAGCTCAGATAGAAGCCAAGGACTATCAAAAGTAGTCCACAGGGACCAAAATATGACCTTGAGTACATCCAACCTGAGTTTCAAGAACATCTCAAGAATAGATTTGCTGCCATGAACACTAATGACAAGAGACCTGATAAACTATGGGATTGCATCAAGGACAACATTTATGAAGAAAATTAAAGGTCATTGAAAAGGCAGAAAAGATCAAAGTGGATGGCAGAAGAAACCCTTCAACTTGCTCTTAGCTAAAGAGTAGCTGAGACAAAAGGAAGAAGTGATGAGGTCAAAGAGCTGAACCAAAGGGTAGTTCAAGAAGCCAAAATATTATCAAGAAATGTGCAGAGGCCTTGAGTTGGAAAAACACACTGAGCATATATTAAAGTGAAAGAACTTTAAAAAAATCCTCAAGTTGTAATATTGAAAAACTCTACAGGCAAGGTATTGAATTATCCAGGAAGCATAAAAAGATGGAAATAACACAGAGTTACTGTACCAAAAAGAGTCCACATTCAACCATATCAAGAAATAAAAAAAAAACTAATGAATTTGAAACAGAAGTGAAAGCATTCCTGGAAAACAAGGCTTCAAGAATTGATGAAACACCAAAGGAAATGTTTCAACAAGCTGATGAAACCCTGGAAACATTGTTTTTTATGCAAGGAAAATTGAAAGATAGCTACTTGGCCAAATCACAGAAAGAGATCCATATTTGTGCCCAATCCAATGAAAGGGGACCCAACAGGATGCTCAAATTATAAATTATAAAGAAATATAATGGATATCCTATGCCAGTAAAATATTGCTGTAGTCTAGCCAACAACGGCTGCAACAGTACATTGACAGGGAGCTACCAGAGACTCAGGCTGGATTCAGAAGAGGACCCGGAATTGGGGCTATCCTTGCTAACATCAGATGATTTGGGGGCTGAATGCAGAGACTACCAGAAAGAAGCAGACTTGCATTCCATTGACTATGCCAAGGCATTCAACTGTGTGGATGATAACAAACTACGGATAGCCTTGAGAAGAATAAGAATCCCAGAACACATCCTTGTGCTCATTAGAAACCTGTACCCAGAACAAAACACAGCGGTTTGAATGGAATAAGGGAATACTTCATGATTTCAAGTGAAGAATGGTGTGAATCAGGATCGTATCCTCTCACCATATCTATGTGTGGTAGTCATGTACATGATTGACAATTTCATGCTTGGGAGTGTAGGGGTGGAGGCTAGCCTGTCAATATGGAGCTAACCAATGAGACCTCTGTGTGGGCATGGCTTTCTCTGAGAATTCTGGGAAAGGCTGCAGATTTTTACGACCATGGAGGTGAGAGACTATGGACTCAGCCACTTGGAGATGCTTTACTGACAAGACACAGAACTCAGTCCCTTGAGACGCTCGACTGACATGACAAGATGATGGCATTCTGATAGACCCTGAGTCCTGGAGGAGCCAGAGGAGAAGCCACATGGGCTTATGCTGATGGAACCAGGCCTCTGGGGCTTGAGAAGCCACGTGGAGACTCCTGCTAGTGAGAGATGCTTGGGAGGCCATAGGGAGACCCCTGCCAATGCTGAGATGCTTCTATTGCCATTGGATACACAAGACTCTGCACCCACTAACCTGTGACTGTCCTGGCATCATTGCATGTGCTTCGTGTGTCTGAAGAGAACTGATTGACTGGTATTGGACTTATGGGCTATTATTGGACTTGTGGACTTGGATTTGGACTGGACTGGGTTGGGATGCTTTCTCAATGTTCCATTCCTCTTGTATATAAACCTCTCCCTTATATACATATGCATACTTATGAATTTGTTTCTCTAATATACCTGGACTAACACACTATTGAATCTCTGTGCTGAGTAAATAATCAGAGAAGTTGGCTAAATGAAGGCAAACACAGCATGGGACTGGAGGAAGACTTATTAACAACCTGTGATATGCATATGACCGTACCTTGCTTGTTGAAATTGAAGAGAACTTGAAACCTTTGCTGACGAAGGTCAAGGAATGAAGTTTTCAAGATAGATTACAAATCAGTGTAAAGAAAACCAAAATCCTCACAGCTGGACCAATAGTTTACATCATGATAAATAGAGAAAAGAATGAAGTTGAAAAGAATTTCATCTTATTTGAATCCACAATCAATACTCATAAAAGCAGCAATCAAGAGAGTTTCTAGTAAAAATTCAACCTTCACAGGCTCATAGGAAAGAGCAACATATGTCAAAAAACTAGGAATACTCCTCTTTCCTCCACAAAAGAATTCAAATATGCTTAATTTTCAGAAGTGTGGGATTAGACCAAGAATTGTTGTTACGTGTGGAGCAGACCCCATGAGCAGTCTTGTAAACAGTTGTTTCTCTGGATGCACTACTCCAAGTAAAAAAACAGCAACACAAAGCTGCCCAAACTCTGCTATAGAAACAGAAAAGGGGCATCCCATGATTTTGCTAAAATAAATCCAGTACTGGGAAAAGCAATACATACCGAATCTAAATGGCTGTAGAAAATGACATATATGGGAGTTTGTATATGAAGAGATTGCATCAGCCCTGGTAGAGCACTAGGATTCATATTTTGATGTAATAGGCAAACAAAAAATCAGGGGGCAGAACAGGAAGTGATGACATCCCGGGCTCAAAAAATAGCTTGGCATCTCGGTTTTGAGACTCAACAGTGATGGGTTCTTGGGAGCAATTTGCCAAAAACCTCCGTCTCAATTTCTGTCCTTGTGCAAGAGCACCACGGGCATTGGGATTTTGAAGAGGACAGCATAGAGTGTCTGCCCCAGTGCCTGCAGCCACGGTCTCCCACACAGCAATCGTGAAGACAGCACAGGGCCAGGCAGTCGTTTGTTCTGTTGCACATGGTGCAGCTGTGAGCAGAACCCAAGGGCACTCACAACAAGAACAATAGACACTCTATCTGTCCAGTCATACACCAGTAACTGTGCCTAATATTTTGATACTTATTAAAATCAATTCACTTCTGAGAAAGTCATTATGCTTTTTCTTCAAAGAAAAAGCACAACATAATACCTGTTGATCTCATTTATTTAAATACAGCATATCTAACAAGGAAAGAGCTTGTAGCCATTATTTCTTGTTTTCAAAAAGGAAGTGAAAAAAAATATAGATAGCCAGCTTCCTTAAGTAGCCCACACTCTTTCTAGTTGCTTACAGGGAAACCTTTTGGCAGCAGTAAATTGCAGTTAAATGGTCGATCATCATAGCTGGTAGCTTTGCAAATCTGTGAAGCAAGGAAGCTGGAGTCCCACTGCTATAAATATGCCAACCCCGCCGCTGCTCTGCTCTCTGCACGGAGGCACTGCGCAGCTCAGGTCTTCTCTACCACGCGTCCTTTGCTTCTCCCAATAATCAAAGATTCACTTGGACACAGTCCATTGGAAGATTTCCGTGGGAGACTCCCTCCCTGTTTTGTGGCTTAGACTGTATCTTCCACACCATCGAGGGGAGGGGGAAAGGAGGGGGCAGGGAAACCATCCTTTAGCATCTATGTCAGAAATTGAATGAGACAAACTCATTCCACAAGATTTTCTAATTTTGTCAAAATTATATCTGCTGTCAAGTCAGCTATCGGAATGTTGAAGTGGTAGTAAAACTGACAGCGCCAGATGAATACTCAGGTCGAGTTCACATTTGCCAAGTAAATGTGGTGAATGTGCGGAATAACAAGCAACTCAGATGCACCCGCATGCAACTCAAAGACAAAGTAAATGGAACGATATGAGCTTGCTGAGGGAGGTGACTGCCCAGAATTCCCACTCCGCCCACAGTGTAAGCCAGCTCATAGCTACTGCGCCAATGGCAAAAGAGGCTGATGATTCTATTTCTGGCTCTGGTCCACTGCTGACATCCAAGCTGGGCAGTCAGCTTTTCAGTGGATCAGGCTGTTGTCTAGTGACCCAGCTAGTGTTCCAGGGCTCCTAGTAACTAAATCAAATGGCATATATGGCTTAGCCACAGCCTCGCCAAGCAAATCAAATCCCCCGATGCTGAAGGGTGGTGAAATCTGTGACCATCTGTATGCTTCAAACTTTCACTTCTATTTCCTAAGTTACTCAGTCTGAGATTGCTTGATTTGCTCCGTTTTAAAAGATGGGCACAGATCACATACTATAACAAATAACATGAGCACGCAAATGCTAACAGAACTCCAGGGCCTTTTGTAGGAATTTGATAACACGCATGTGATATGTATATATTAGAAAGTGAAATTCTATTCTGTCTGTGTCTTTTAAAAAAAAACCTTGTAATTTTTATTTCTGCTTTTAATTATTGTGCATACATTCAGATGGCCATATTCCAAAGGTCTTATTCTCTAACGTTTCTGTATTGCCTCCTCTTTTTCTCGCACTTTTTCAGTTGAAGTTCATAGGAGGTATTTGGTCCTTATCAGGTGACATATATTCTCTAGGTGAGTGAGAATATCTGAGTGATTTTCAGCCAGGATCATCAATGGGTGTTCACTATATCTATAGTTCTGCTTCCAATATTGACATACATCCTAGAATCAAGGTTGTATTAGTACCTTCTAGAATATCAAAGATAATATTTAAGCTTACTGTGATCCAATCACAGATGCTTGTTTTTTTTTTTTTTTTAAATAAACCATAGCCCAGTTCATTTTATATTCTAAATAGATCTCAGATCCCTGGTGCAGGCTCTGTCACTTCTTCCTTGAACCCTGTTGTGGTATTTATATAATTTTATGTCAACTTGACTAAGAAGTATAGGGGTGGAGTCTAGCCTGCCTATCAAATTACAGAGTGATGATGCCTCCTTGTGGGAATGGCCTTCTCATGAGGATTCTGGGAACTTCCTCTTTCTTGAGGTGGGTCTCGGTGTGTGTGTGTGTGTGTGTGTGTGTGTGTGTGTGTACAAGCCATGTGGGGACTTGCTGTTGAGAAGCTCTGAGAGGTAGAGGAACCACGTGAAGACCCAAGCCAGTACTGAGAAACTTCCACCTCCACTGGATCCACAAGACTTTGCACCCACTGACCTGTGATCTTCCTGCATTCAGCATCATGGCATGTGCTGCATGAGTCTGAAAGGGAATTTCTAAACTAGTAAAGAACATGTAGGCTAGGGCTGCGCCCTGGTGGCATAATGGTTGTGCGCGGGATTGCGGCCCACTGGTATGGAGGTTCAATTCCAGCAGTGGGGCTGGGCCTCCTACTCCCACCGCTGGAGAGCAGTGATGCCCCCCCCCCCCAAAAAAAAAGGACATGTTGGCTAATGCTGAACTTATAAATTTGATCTGGACTGGGCTGGGATTGCTCTTTGTTATAAAGCTCTCTCTTACACATACATGCATGTCTCTGAATTTGTTTTTCTACTCAGTCCATCCTAATACAAATCATGAAGATGGAGGGTGGATGCTTTTCTCTGCCTTTTGCTGTCTTACTTCTTTAGCTAGGCAGAGGGCAGATTAAGGCTGTCTTGTTTAATCATGAGTTTTCTGGAAAAGACATGGGAAGTGAAAGTTTTGATTGCTAGAAGTTGTCTTTGGAAATCCTGTCTGAAATGGGAAAAATGAATGTGATAAGTTTAAATTTTGAGCTAGGGGGTTAAATTGTACCTTGAACTTCTCTGAAACCATGCTGCTTAGTCCAAATGGCTGAAAAAAGGTCAAAATGGCTGACAGAAGGTTCTGTCTTGGCTTGATGCACTCAGATTCCTCAGGCCATGTTTCTTTTAAGTGGAATAGTTTAGATAAGAATTAAGATAAAATAGATCAAGATTGAACTGGGTACTAAGTTTATACAGTTTTCTTCTGCCTATTGTTATTGATATAATGACTGGTAGAAATCATTGATAGAAAGTATGAAAACTGAGAGTTTGTAAGCTCCTTGCCCTCAGCCTTTAATTTGAGTTCAATTGGGTTAGGACATGCCTGAAAAGAAGGCTCTGAAAAGATAAGCCCCACCCAGTTCTTTGAGTGCTCAGGGCATTTGCATTTGAAGAGATTTGCTTAGGTATTGACAGACTGAAGAGAAAAAGAACCTTTTGAGTTTTGCTTTTTTAAAAAAAAAAAATTGAGCTAGTGATTTGTGCCTGAAGTTGGAAAAATTGAAGCCATGAAGAAACTCTCCTCCCTAGGACAGAATGTTTGTTTTGTCTAAAATCATTTTACTGGAAACTCTCATAGATATTATAATAATCCATAATTCAATTAGATCAAGCAAACTTTTACAATTGCTGTTACCATCATTTGCAAAATACTTTCTTTCTTCTTTAACTCTTTGAGTTCCCCTTTACCCCATCCTCCCCACCCGACTGCCCAGGAAACCATATTATTATTATTATTATTACTATTATTATTATTATTATTTAAAAAAAATTTTTGGGCATCACTGCTCTCCGGTGGTGGGAGTAGGAGGCCCAGCCCCACTGCTGGAATTGAACCTCCATCCCAGTTGGCCGCAGTCCCGCGCACAACCACTACGCACCAGGGTTCAGCCCTATTACTATTATTATTAATTAATTATATTGCTCTGTCTTATAGGTGAATGAATTCCTTAACCCACAATTCTGCTGTTTGTTCCCCTAGAGTGGGTTCTATGTTCATCCTTGCTAACTGTTCCCCCTTAACCCCCTCTCTTTCTGTACCCTTAGGGAATCATTATGCCCAATGCTATTTTTGAAAGGCTTATCTATCTTGGATTTCATGCATCTAAAGATCTTAATTATACAAATGAACCTACACATATATCACAAGATTAATGAGCTGAAGTGAAGACCATAAGAGTAGGGGGATAACAATTAAAGAACTAGAGAATAGCTATTTATTTCACCAGTGCTATACTGTACCCTGACTATATCACCCCATCTTTGTGGACCTTCTAGGAGGGATGACAAACTGTCTCACAGGTGGGTTCCACTTTGTCTATGCTCCCTCATGTTAATTTGCTTTGCTTGCTTTTGAATTTTTGTTACTTATTCCTGCTGACACTTCATGATCATATAGCCTGATGTCTTCTTTCACATGGGCTTTGTTGCTTTCCTGATAGATTGTTGCCTGTTTTTAACTTCAAGTCTTAGACACTATATCTTTCCATAGCTAGGCACTTTCAGTTTTCTTCACCACATTGTTATGTACTCATTTTGTCGTCAGTGATCATGACAGGAAGGTGAGTATCATATATTGCCACATTATTTGAACAAAATCTTCTTGTACCAAGGTGAGAGCTCTAGGACTGAATGTTAAAGGAAGCCTGAGGGTACTCTGTAGCTCTCTAGGTGACCACCTGGATCCACTTGTTCTGTGGAAGGGGGATAGGGAGGTTGAATCTGGCCACTGATATCCATTGACATATTTCACAGGAATTAGAGGAAAAAATGAGAGCTGGTTGATGGGTCTGAAGTTTAAAGAGTTGAATGGAACATGACCCAGCTCATGGGGGCTAAGGTTACCAGAATTGGTGAATGGAGTCCGTGGTCAAATGAGGAGGAAGTGAATGAACATTCTGGTGAGGCTAAGCAAGGTGGTGGCCCACACTGAACTGATCAGAACCCAACCAGATGAAGATTAGATTTTTGAGTTTATGAATTGAGGCATACTGCTGCAGATTTTATTCACAGCCTGTCCTGTTTTGACTTTGCTTCTGGATTCGGACTCACAAGATTCCAACTGGAATGAAGTTTCTTCACAACAAAGAACATGATTGTCTTCTCGGAGCAGTGGGTTTATATAAGTGAGCAATATAGAAATTAGATATCCAAAACTCTGGGGATAAAGGTTGGCTTACAAACTTTCATGGATGGAGCAATATGTTGATAGACTATAGATTTAAGGTGTAAGTGTTCACATAACTTCAATGGATAGATAAGGGATATTTTTTGTTTTGTTCACTTATAGAATATTATATTCAAATAAGTTTCTTACATTTTTAATTGTACCCATTTTAACTTTAGCCTGTTAGGCACAGATATGGTTTTATTATTGTTTTGCTTAAAAATTCTATATGACTAAAGAGTTATGTAATAGTGTCAAGCTGACAAGAGGTGGTCTGTGGTAGTTACTTAATTTCAGGTCAACTTGGTAAATAAAGTATAGGGATGGACTCTAGTCTGTCAATCAGGCCACAGTGTGATGATGCTGCCTTGTGAGCAAGGCCTTCTCTTGAGGATTCTGAGAACTTTCTCTTTCTTGATTTCTGCCATTTGAAGAGGCTAGTCTCTGTCTCGCTGTCTGTCTCTGCTGTCACCCTCTGGTTGACAAGTCACTTGGAGCCATGTTGAGGACTAACACTCAAGAGCTGGAAGATTCATGTGGAAACCCATGCCAACACTGAGATGCTTCCACTGCCACTGGATTCACAAGAGGCTATACCCACTGACCTGTAATCTTCCTGCATTTTTGCAACATTACATGTACTACACGAGTCTCAAGAGGACCTCATGAACTAATATCGGACTTATGGACATTATCTGGACTGGAATGGACTGTTTCATTGATACCTAATATGGGCATGTCAATGAATTTGTTTCTCTAGTCAATGTGGTATAACACACATGACAATATACTTCAGCTGGCCCCAATTTGGCAAGAACACATGGCATTATTATTTGTTGCTATGGTTGTTAGGGGTTGTCGAGTTGGTTTTGAACCATAGTATGCAGAATTAAACATTCTGCCCCATCTTCACAATTGTTCTTATGCCTAAACCCATTAAAGCAGCCCTGGTGTCACCCTATCTTGTCAAATGTCTTCCTCTTTTTGACTCTCCTACTCTTATATCAAGCACAATGTTCATCTCACGATCTGATCTCTTCTGAGAACATGTTCAAAGTACACGAAACAGAGTCTCCCTATCCTTTCCTGTAAGGGACATTCTTGCTCTCTTTCTTCTAAGACAGAGCTGTTGTTTGTTTGTTTGTTTGTTTTTGTTGGTCCTTTCAATATCCTTTGTCATCCCTATAATTCAAAGACATCAGTTTTCTTTGGTCTTCCGTATTCCATGTCCAGCGTTCACATGCAAATGAAGCGATTGAAAATACCATGGCAAGTGGGGCCATTGAAAAGACCATGGCTTGGGTCTCATTCAACTTTCACTGCCATGGAGTCTGTAGTGACTCCCTGACTCATATCGACACCTTGTGGATTTCCAAGAGTGTAACTGCTTGTGGGAGTAGAAAGGTAAGGCTTTTTCTCCACAAAACCACTGGTGGTTTTGAACCCTCTGCCCTGTGGATCACAATCCAACCCAAGGCATATTGACTATTTTATCAGGGCTTCATTGGTTTGGGTCAGGTGCACTTTAGTCTTCAAAATAACAGCCTTGCAATTAATAGCCAAATGTGTAATCCACAATGCCACCAGGGCCTGAGTAAAGAACATTTAGGCAATTTGACACTGTTATTATTTTCTAAGAAATTCATGAGGACTGAATGACCATCGCCTTTAGTTGAAAAAAATAAAGAACAATGAGGGGTTACAGTACTGTGAATTGCAAAATATGGTTCTTTTAGCCATCCCAATCTTTACAACAGCCACAAAATGACTCTATTTCAGACGGTCGAAAAAGATACTCCTAGGATTCAGCTGTGAGAGCCTAAAGAAAGCTAACTGATTGTAACAACTTGGAACTCTAGCACAATGCGTTAACTTTGCCATCCTGCTGGGTATACAAGGAGCCATCTAAAAGGGAGCAGTGGGAGAGGGGAGGACTTGTTATAATCAGGGATTAAGAGCTAGAGGTGCCATGAGATCTCTGGATGCTGAACCTCCTTTATTGAGACATAGAAACTATGACACTGCCAAAGTGGCAGAGGAGGAACAGCAGAGAGATAGATAGATAGATAGATAGATAGATAGATTGATAGATAGATAGATAGATAGATAGATAGATAGATAGATAGATAGATAGAGAAAAGACAGAGTTATGGGCTTTTGGTTCCTGGAATAAATAGTACTAAGTACTTGCCGACAGGAAACACACTTGTAGAAGAAAATATCTCCAGGGATTTGATTGGGGAAACAAGGTTTTCCTGATCCATGGATCTAGAGGAACAAGCCTTTGTTTTGAAGCTTACAGTGGTCTGAGTACCTTTTGACTATGTAGTGGAGACACTAAAAGAACTTTGTGGAGTGAGCTGAGCTGGGCAAAGACCAAGGGCCTACAGGTCTGAGAAGCCAAAAACCATAGAAATATATGACTGCAGCCTGCTGAGTAAAAGCTATCCTGAAAGGAGTCCTGGTGGCTGCTATCAGAATGATTACCAGTTCCAAACCACCATCATTGCTGTAGGTAAAAGTCTGGGCTTCCTACTCCCACAACCACTTATAGTCTGGGAAACACATGCACAGGGGGTCACTCTGAGTCAGCATTGCTTCCATGCAGTTACTTTGATTTTTGGTTTGGAATGGAGGAACTACGTCCTGAGTATTTCTAATCCTGAATTGTAACCTGATAACTTCTTTAATAAAACCCATAATTTAAGTATAGCTTGTGAGGTCTGGTAACCATTCCAATGAATTATCCAACCTCACTGAAAATAGAAACTGCTGTGGGAGGGATAGATAGTGTCATAAATGGCAAAAGAGAAAAGAAAGCACAGGTCTGCCCAAACTTGCCCTTATAGTAATTGGCCTTGGCTTTATTTTGGTTTGATTTGCCTTCCTCTAGGTGACTTCAAAGGCTGTCAGATCCCTTGCACACTCTTTTGCAGGAGTGAGTAAGAGTTCATTTGTCATCTAGCAAAAGACAATTATAAGTAAGAGGTATTGAAAATATCTAGCATTTGATAGCAAAGCAGATAAGTTAAAAAATCTTCATCTTTATAGGCAGGCTTTAATTAATAAACAAATACATAGAAAGATGTATTTAAGAGAAATATACTATATTACACTCATATGTACTACTGATTAGGGGTTCTGACAGTGGTATTTCAGGTTAATTTGTACTTTTTTCAAGGGGATGAGGTCTGGTAGAAATACAAGTAATTTCAATTTAGCAGGGAAAAATGTCAAAGTTCTTTAGTTTATGGCACTAATGTACATTAATCAGTTCCATAATCATCCTTGCACTCTGATTCTAGCATGCCTTTCTTAAAGAGCCTACCAATCTTACCATATGACTACTTCTGTCATTCAGTAATGAGTTGAATAAAATTTTTGATATGTTCATTTTATGCTTTCATGAACATCATATTTTTTACACCAAGAAAATATTTTAATTAAGCTATAGAAACAATGGTTATAATACAGAATGTTCATAAGTGAAAAGATACACCGTTATAAGTATATACCAAGTTACAAACCATTTGCTACCTTAACAGTTTTTTCCACATTTAAGTCGATACATGAAGATGATTGGATTTGACCATATTTTTAAGTTTATGGAAGTTATGCCATACTAATAATGACATAGACTGTTGTCAGTTTGAGAGGATTAAGAATGAAGGGGTGGAGTTTAACTTGTCATTCAGGTCGCAGCTTGATGACCTCATCTGGAGGCACTAAGGAGATAAGTAGCTTGCTAGAGGTGGGCCACATCCTCTCCTCCCCTATGAGACATTACGGACAGTGAGCCTGACAGAGCTACACTGAGACAGGCAGAGTCCAGGAACTGGGGGAGTCATGAGGAGATCCATGTCAGAGCTGAGTGCCTCTACTGCCACTGGATCCACAAGGCTTTCCACCCACTGACTTGTGATCTTCCTGCATTTGGAGCCATTATGTGTGTTTTATGAGTCTGAAGAAGTCTTTATAGATTGGTATCAAACATATGTGCTAATATGAGACTTACATAGTTGATCTAAACTGGGCTGGGGTGTCTTCTAAATATAAAATTATCCTTTGATATAAAACGCACTCTTACACACCTGAGTGTCTCTGGAGTTGCTTTTCTTGTCAACACAGACTACCACACTAATACCTTGCAAAAACTGATGCTGAAGAAAATCTGTTTCAGTTAATGAAGGGTCTGTCTCCTTTTCCAATGTTGCTCAAAATGAGAAAACTATTACAGTTGCTAACTTTTTAAAAGCAAACTCAAATAACGCAGCCATTCACATTATTAGTGTTGGCCCTCTCAGATTGACTCTTTCTTTCTTTATGCTAAAACTGACCTCCCTTCCCCCGAGTGAAACCAACTCATGGTAACCCCAGAAGGGGCGAGTTGGGCTGCTCATCTCAAAGTCAGATGTTTGAACCTAGCAGTTTCTTTATTCTACTTTAGCCCACCCACAGTAAGACCCACTGGAGCAGAAAGCCTAAACCCAAACCAAGACAGACATCCTCAAAAGAAGTAATGTTGGCTCTTCAAAGCTGCCCGGTCAAGCCCACCATCCAAGCAGCTGGATTTTCATTTTTTTAAGTGGGTTGTTGCTTGCCCTATCAACACATCCATTTTCTGAAAATAGTCATGTGTTTTTACTTGACATCAAGAAAATGGTCTTTGGCAAAAGCTTTTGGTTTTAATTTTTCTGCACTAAATTGCAATACAAGGAACTATAGGGAGCCGGCCAAAGGGATTGAGTGAAAGGACTACCAATTTAAAAGCAATTAAAGAGAGCGATTTCCCTGTGACATGTTTAGTCAGAAGGTAGAATTCAGGGCCAGGGGAGATCATAGAGTTGACTGAGTTTTCCAAAGGTCAGTATAATTTTGTAATAATTGCAGTGATGACTGAGAGAGAAAAAAATCAACCCATCTCTGTTCCATAATTTTTACCTTTTCAGGGCTCACAGAGCAGTGAGAGCCTGGAGCACAGAGTCCAGCACTTGACTAATGATGAGCTCATCTTGTTCTCTAGTCGTGTCTGGAATGTGTGCTATATCTTCTGTAATGAGTAGACAATCACCTTCTCAACTCATGCCATTGCTTCTGCAAAACAGATCTTTCGGCCACTTCTGGGGGCTTCCTCACCACCAGGTGTGTGCACAGAGGTAGACAATACAAATGATCTGCTTTTGCATTGATTGCCGACTGCTCATGCTCAGAACAGTTGGGTTTTATTGGAGGACAAGATTTGAAAGTTGTTACCTAAATGTCTCTCCCTTGCCCGAGATTCAATTGTCCAGGTGTGGCACTTCTCATACTACAAGGTGCATACGAATCACCTGAGAATCATGTTAAGCATAGACTCAGATTTAGTAGGAATGATTTGTTGCACTAGATTCTGCCTTCCTAAGAAGATTTTAGGAGATGCCAATGCTCCTGGCTAACAAACCCAGTAAAGGTTTAGGTCCAAGGGTTGGGGGTGGGAGACAACTCACCACCATTGAGTGCATTGTAACTCATGGAGTCCTAACAAAAGAACTGTCCCTTTGGATTGGTGTATGTCTGCTGGATCACAAAGCATTCTGGTTTGGGGAAGCTAATGGTTTTGAACTGCTGACCTTGAGGTTAGCACTCTGACACGTAACTCACTGCTCTCCCAGAAAGAAGCAAATCGTTTGTTTTAAAAGCAAGCGGCAATCTGTTTCTGGTTTCTGTGTAAAATCAGGAAGGATGGACTAGTTAGTAATGCTGATGGAAGCTCCGCTGGCCTGTTCAAACAAATCCCGTTTTATTTTACTGTGAATAATATGGTTCTAAAAAAACCAATTAATTTTAAGACTAGCTTTGCCTAGGCTTCTCTAATATGGTTTACAGTGGCACATTATTTTGGCCTTAGAAAAATATTTAACTTTTGTAGCTTGGTATCTCGTGTCCTTTTTGAACTTTACCTACAGTAATATCCAATCCAGGATTTTCTCTCCACTCACTAGATGCTCTGAGACATTGGGCAGACTTATTTACTTGGTATTCAATATTTTATTATAGTTTTCATTAACCATTCCCACACCTGGAAAATATTTCTTCAACTTTGACATTCCCTTTGTGCTCTTGACCTTCAGTTCCGATGCCATAACCTCCTCAAAACTTCCCTGGAACTCTTTGACTGTCTTCACTGCTAATCTAATAGGACTTCTCCCCCTTTTAATCAAAGGTTAATTTAAGCACAATTTTATTGAAATAGTATCGTCAATCAGAGTCTATAAGGCAGACAGGTAGTCAGCTACTCAACTGGTCCAATTATGGACTCAATAAGATCAAAAGGTTACGAATGTAGCCTTTGCCTCAAAGAACTTCCCTTGTGGTGCTGAGGAGTTAGGAAAACATATAGATTAGTAATAACCCAGTTTCAATTACTGATAATGTGCTATGACAGGATCAATGAAGGGATTGGCAGGTGGGGGTGGAGGGCAGCTGCTTTCATTTGGTGCTGGGCTGAGGCGTTTTTTGAGGAATTGATAGTCATGTTCTTTGAGGCTTGAATGGCTTCTGGAGATGAGCAGGAACCATGAGTGTAACGTGCCCAAGCCTAGACTAAAAATGGCAACTGTGCCCCTTCCCATATTTAGATCGAATGTTAAACAAAAACATGCAGGAGAGCGATGGAAGATAAAGGGAGAAGAAGAAGGTGAGATGGAAGTTCACTTGAGGTCTCTCCTACATATCTTGTACTGGGTCTGGTTTAGAATGGCAAAGAAGGAAAATCTGCTCTCTTGGTTGGCAATTTCTGTAATATGGAGTTTCTTTCCCCATTCAGCTCATTGGGTAGATGTTGTCTTTGAGGGTACAATTTTTTCCCTCTACAACTTCCAGAGAGTGTTCAGTGTGCCCCTTTATTTCTTTTAATTGGGGATTCCATATATCAGCAACAGTGACATCCTTTGAATGCTACCATCTGAGCTGGAACCTGTCTGGTGACAGGCAGTAGGGAAAAAAGAGAGATGGCAGTTGTATGATCTCCTTGTTGCTACACACCCTTCACTGGGTATGCACTCTGAAGTCACACGCCGTGCCAGCATATTGAGATCAGAACATCTTCACACTCGCAGCAGCTTTCCAGCCATCAGTGCAAGTTCATACCAAACAGGAAGAAACATGAACTTTAACAGGTGGGTTCTAATTTGATGAGGGGAGCCTGGAGCGTGCCACACAGTCATGAAGCCTGCCATGCCCCTCACCTGCAGGGATCCTTCTGTGGAAATAATGATGACCGCCCCTTGCACCTGACCCAGATGGGGTGAGAAAAGGTTTTTCATTCACCACATTTGTCATTGATGTAAATAATAAGGTGATACATTACAATGTGAATACCATTTTATCCTTTTTTGGGGGGGCCTTTGCCCTTCAAGTTGTGCATGCATCTGGAAAATTTCTTTTTCCCTGTCTTTTGCAGCTTGTCAGTGATACTTCTCTTCTCCACCTCCCTTAATTAACTCTTTTCCTCTGGCTTGCCTGAGGTCCTATTGCTTTCTTAGTCTGGTACCACCTTATCCTTGGAAAGGGGCAGCTTCTCTGGATCTGGGGAGCAGGTGTGCGGTGCTCCCGTGTATGTGATGCATGCTCTCGCTCAGATGGGGGAAGTCAGCCTGTGAAATGCTGGTGAGTGCAAAGGAAGACCGATCTTGAATTAAGTGGGGGAAGTTGGGGGGCATTGACAGATATACAGCATAACCAGATACATTATGAGAGTGAGGGTGGGGGGTTGGAAGATGCTAGATCAACAGTGCTTTTAAATGGCATAGAAACCCAGCCTCCTAAAACAAACAAACACACCACCTGGGCTTTCTTTGAAATAGACACCCCTCAGGCAACAGGAATGAAACTTTGTATTTAATTTTTGGAGTCCAAGTCAATGGCCAATAATTTCCTTGACTCAAGACCTATTGCTTGAATGGTTTTGTGTTTTGTTTTGTTTTGAAGGACTTTAATGGCACATGCATTTTAATTGTTAACCCCTTCATAATTTGATCATCCTACCAATCAAGTTTCACATGGCTGGAAAAGGTCAAGAGAGTCATTATTAGGGTGTCTAATCATGCTATATCAGGGTACTCACTTTACGCACATGGAGAGGGAAATATACCAACTCTCCCTGGAGGAAGGAAACTCTCAACCATTTCAAGTGAATCCAGAGCTTCCCACACAACTTCTTATTTGAACCAGAAAAAAACCATAAAGCAATTCTTTGTAATGCATGAGAGCGTATTTTTGGTTCTGTGGGAACCAATGAGATGATGATATCTCAAGTATACTCACCACATCAATCTATTAATTCACAATAACTCTGTATAACTCCTTGGCATCTATCTGCTTATCTAGCTGATCTTGAAACTGAACGAATAATCAAGCTAAATTATTTCCATTTAGTAATGGATCATTATCTCTCATCTACGATTTGTCACTGACTCATAATCAAGGTTTGGATCCAATCAATAAATGTGTTCATTTCTTACGAGGTAAATTTATATCTCTGAATTTCTGTTGATTCTTTCTTTTATATCCACAAGGGGCTTCATTCTTAGAGAATCATATATCAAGTTCTGATACTATTTTGATGTTCTCTAAGAGACTATTTTTTTCCTAAAACAATCATACTTTTTGACACTTGTTTTCTAATGAATATATTAAGGAGCAAATACTACTTACTTAGTCCTTTGTGAGGTACCAAATATTCTCAGAAACAGAATAAATGTTGAAAAGCTATGGTAAGACTAGTGTTATATTACACTGCTAAGAGTTGTGTTTGGCCCAGAGTAGACACTCAATAAAGAATGAATGGGGAAAAAATGACTGTGCAAATGAATGAGTAAATCCATAGGGAATTATCTAAAAATGAATAAATATGTAATAAATAGCTCAATTACCAATTTGTCATACATGTAAGGATCATTGTGTAGTGATAGCTAAAAGAAAGATGCATCCGTGTGAGGAAGGATATTTTGGCAAAAGCAGCAAAATTTCCTTGAGAAAGGGCATTTTCAAAAGTTAAGCTTGCTATCATTTTCTGACAGGAACAATGGCTCATCAAGTGGACTTTTAGATAGAAAATATAATGCATATCCTTTCATATCCCACAACGATGTCATTAATCAATCCTTGAGATTCTGTTTATGTATCTGAAAAACAGACTAAGGAATACTCCCTTTACTTCTAATGCTCTTTCAACCTAAGACTTAATGAACCTCCCTCTGATTAACTCGCCTCAACAGGCCTGTGCTACATGGGGCTCAAATTAGCCTAGTCAGCTGCTTGCCTGAATTAACTACTTGTTTAAACAAATTGACCAGTCAATTCTGTCCAAATATGATGTTGCCTATGCCCATAAAGAAGGGCCGATCACTCTGAAATAAAGATTTAATTATACCATCTTATCACAATACAGTCAACTGAGCAAAATTATAAGAAGTTAATGGAGGCAACATCATAAATGGTCTTTTCCTATTTTAAAAAAATGAAAGTTTTCTGGAGCAGAGAAGTTTTTGTGTCCATTAACTACCTCAAACCCACTGCTACTCCGCGGATTCCAATTCACAGTGACCCTATGGACAGGGTGGAACTGGCCCCGGGGGTTTCTGAGACTGGAACTCTTCAGAGGGTCAAAACACCATCTCAGTCCTATGGAATGATTCATCTGTCCTTCACCTGCTCATCTCTTAGTTAGCAGCCCAATATATATCCACTACATCACAAGAACTCCTTCCATCATATATATGTATGTATCCATATCCATATGCATATATAGTTATAAGTTCCATGGTTCTTTCAACTTCATAGTAACTCTGACTTAAGTTGAAGCTGACAAAAAAAGATACATTGTTCAGGAGGCAGTTTCTCAGATGGCCCCCAGATGATCTCAACCATGGTTATATTCTTTCCCTTGTGTAGCCTTTCTTCCTTGAGTCTGAGCTGGATTTAGTGACTTGCTTCTGATACATAGAACGTAGTAAAAAAACAATGGTCAGATAGCGTTTACACAAAATATCGTGGCTTATGTCTTGAACTATCCTCTCTGTCTTTCCTGAACCTTGTCAGCTGCCATGTGTGAGCACCCCCTGCCCTGCCCCAGAGAGGTCCATGTGGAAGAAAAGGATGGCCCCGGCCACCAGCCAGCAGGACCCAAGGCCTGTCAATGGTCACATAAGTGAGATGGGCAACAGCAGGTCTTTCCGTGGTCAAGTCTAATGAGACCTTCACTCCCAATTAATACCTTGACAGCAGCTTGTGAAAGATCTCAAGCTAGAAGACACAGCTAAGTTATGCCTGACTTCCTCAGTCAGAAACTGAGAGTCCATCACTGATTTAGTTTCCAGTATCTGGGATGGTTTGTTTTGCAGTAAAAGAGCACACAAGGTTTCTTCCACTATTTAAACTAAACCAAATCAAATTCACTGCCATTGAGTCAATTCTGACTCATATTGACCTTACATGGAGATTCAGAGGCAGTAAATCCATACAGGACTAGCTAGTCCCTTGTTCTGTGAAGCAGCTGCTGGCTCTGAACCACCAACCTTGCAGTTAGCCGTTCACTGCATCCCTAACTACCAGCAGACCTCTCTCTTCACCCATTTTGTAGTGGTGTAATTCAGAATCATCTTTAGATATGGTGGATGATTCTATAGGGCATTTGCATCTCAACAGTGCTTGGGGTTGTAATATGTGGTTGCTATATGGTTTAATTTTCCCCTAGAGAAGAAAGCAGCATGCTAATTAGTGAGAAAGTATATGGTGTTAAGTAGACCAGTTTCAATGTCAAGTTCTGATACATAATGACTATGTTTCATTGGGTTAATTATGACTATATTTGTGCCTGAATTTCCCCATCAATAAAGTGAGCCCCCACCTCATGTGTTAATACATTGAACAGATTAAATATGCTTAATGTACTCATAATATACTGATTACTTACTGAACATTGTGGAATTATGTCCCCTGCTTTTTATTGGGGGGGATATACCAAAATGGTTTCCATTAAGCATCAGTGGAATGTAGGAATAAAACCTTAGAAGCATCGCTATAATAAGCTTAGTAATGTTGTATAAATCTAAAGTATTCTGTCTGGTGTGGATGAGAGTGAATATCATTAAACATATTTTTAAATGTTCACATATTCTTAATGGCTCACAATTGGTTCCAATGAGCCATATAATATTATGGGACTGATTACTTTTTCTGCATCATGAAGTGTAAGGTAAACCTGGAAGAAATGGGAAGCTGTTTTAGTTACTTAAAAAGTACTTCAAAGTTCTCCTCATAATCACTGTAGAATAAAATTTAAGGAATCAGGTTGGCATCTGTTTCTTTAAACAAGTCGCCTAAATAGCTCTCTCAATATCATGTCTGAAATCCTAAGGTTGAGGCCATATAACAAATGATATATTATGAGCATAATAAGGGGGATTTGAATATTCTGGTCTTACATAAAATTCTTCAGCATCTAACCTTCTTCAAAAAAAGAAAGCAAAGAAAGAAAGGGAGAAAAACACAGAAATCTTAACACAATTCTTGTTTTAGTTAAATGTCTTGCAAACATCTTCAAGCCACTGGCAACAACCTGGCAAGATATTTCAACCTTGGACCTTAGAGGTTATAATCGTATTATTTTGAGTTGAGAGGCCAGTCTATTGATATTTTGCATCTGTCTTGGAAATGGAAGGGCACATTAAGTAAAGTAAGCAAATAAACACATTTTGTGCACACCCTTTTTGCTCTATTCAAGATGAGGTGACTTGTAATTTGTTATGAATCAGTGAACTGTCTTTCTCTCCTCCCAATGTGTCCAGCAGGAGGAGTTCACTGGGTCCTTTTGGATTCTATATTATTCTATGATCATACCACATCCATGACCTATGCTCTGCTATTCTTGTCTACAAACTCCTTCCCATTCTATAGTCTATGCCTCTATCTCTCCTAATGTATTACATTATCTAGGCTCGACTCAAGTTGCCAAATACCCTCAAGAAGACACAGACACTGTGGC
Organism: Nesogale talazaci; assembly: GCA_004026705.1. NCBI lineage: Eukaryota > Metazoa > Chordata > Mammalia > Afrosoricida > Tenrecidae > Nesogale > Nesogale talazaci. Next base: position 19,963 of record PVJH01000766.1, on the reverse strand, counting down.
TGGTGCCTGCAGCAATGTGCTCAAACATAACATCAGGCTGGGGTGGGCACGGTTCCATTCCATGGCGCGTGGGGTCACCAGGAATCAAAACAGACGTGACAGCACTTAACGACAACAAGCAGCAGAAACCCTGGGGTTGGCGTCATTATAAGGTACACTGCTAGGTAGTAATGAGTTGCAAGCTGCCAGCAGCTCTGTGGAAGACAGACAGGTCTTTTGACACCCATAAACAGCTACAGACTCAGAAACTCACAGGGGGAGTTCTACCTTGTCGTCAAGGGTCACTATGAGTCAGTGAGTTTGGCTTTTGCTTTTTTTTGAACAAGTACACCCACCTTCAGTGTATATTCACCTCATATAGAGATGTGCCCTAGAGTCAGGCCCCAGATATAATTGCTGGATTGAAACTCTCTGTATGTTCTGATGTTGTCTTGGAATATTTCTGAGCTTCAGCACTCTTGTCTGTAATATAGGCTAATACTAGTACCTACTCCACAGAGCAACTGTGGGGGCCAAATATTTAAATGGTCTCGATAACTTAATGTGATTATTATTATAACATTCCGCACCCTTCTTTTTTTTCAGTTGCTAGATAGAGGAGAATATTTTTCATGTCTGTTTTTTTTTTTCTCTTAGGCTTAGACCAAAAAGGAAGTAGCTGTGTGGCTGGCACTTCATGCCCAGGGTTGACAAGGGGTTTTGTTGCAAACAGAACACAGGGACTAAAGTGAAAACATCAGGATGAAACTGTGTTAAGTCTGAAACATGCAAGTATAATTAATATATCTGTGGTATAAAGATAGTCTTATACTAAGCCTTGTGTTGTCATATTGTCATAAATAAATGAGACACATACTAATTATTTCATCTGAAAGATTCAGCCAGTGGGGGCATTAATCCACGTGCGACGGCACCAGAGCCAACATATGCACATGCACGTACACATGCTCCCCATTTAGGATCAAGTGGAAACTGGAATGTTTTGTACTGCATTCTATAGCTAGAGTAAACGTTGTCCCATGCTCTGCCTCTCCTGTTGCGAGCATCCAATCACGGAGGGACAATACTTTTTCATCTAAAAACACATTTGCAGTGCCGATGGCCCATAGAAGACCTAGAAAGAACACTCACCCTCTACTCCAAAGGTGGTCTTTGGAGCCCTGTTCCCCCCTCTACTTAGCCAGGCTCCTCTGTCCCTCCTGTCCTCTGCTCCTGGGCTGCCATGTTGACAGCATCTGTGGCTTCTAATCCTGTCCAAGGCTGAGAGAGAACAGAACAAGAGCAGGGCTTCTTGACCCCATGCTAGGATTCCACAGTGGTCCAGCAAAAACATTGCCATTTAAAATTTACCAGCATTCAGCTGGCGCCCAGGGATACACAATGGCCAATTTTCCAAGCCCAAGGATAAAGAGAGAGGAGACAAAGTGTAAAAATGGCATTGCAAATGAATAAACTGAAAGCAGAGGAATCCTGACTAGGCCCACTCCTAAGAAGAGTACCTTGAATATATGACAGTGTTTTGTATCTCGGCATTTGCCTTAGGGTTAGAAAGGGATAGTTCTCAATTTTAAGTAAATGTGCCTAATAATTTAAGTTTCCTCCAGTTTTATTAATTAGAGAATACACTTTTCTTTCTTCCAAAATGCATCAGTGTACTTTAAACTCAATATATTTATCACAGGTTGTGCTTCGCGAATGTGTGTAAATCAGATTAGGTCTAATTTGAATTGATGAAGTATTTTGACAAACCTGCAAAACTCATGATAACTCAGGGTATGAACAGAGTGACCCCTTACCAAGAAGAAAGATCCCTTTGAAAGAAAACCAGAGAAAACACTTAATATTAATCTTGTTTCTTGCTAAATTTACCTTAGAGACCTTAAACAAACTCACTTTTGCTGCCAGTGTTCAAGAGAAAATCAAATATTTTAGATACAATGGAAGCTCTCAGCTATCCCCAAAGTAATAAGTGCAATATGACACTCTCTTGAGGAAAACTCCAAAGGCTTTGAAGTGCTTAGTTCTTATGACTTCAAAATAATTATGTCTCTAGTTAGAATATAAAATAGATTTCTTCAAATGTAAGCAAACTGTGCTAAGTTTAGATCATATTAAGTCTTATATTTGGGGAACCTGGTGTTCCTAGAGATAAACCTGTTTGCGTTGTGTCCACTGAATTTGAAGAAACAAACATAAAATAATTGCTATATTGACAGTACTGAAGGTGTTAGAGGAAAGAAGCATTCGAGAAAGCAAGATCCAAATGCCACAGACACATGTAGTCACACACACACACACACACACACACACACAAAGATGAAGAATTTATCCTATCCAAATCTGTGTATGAGGCATTAAGTATAGCTGATTTCAGGCATATCACAATTTTGGAGATGTGTTTTGTCAAGATGTTTAGTCTAACCATCACGGTTCTATCATTGAAGAATATAAGTAATAATTGAAAAGAAAAGAAGTCCATCTAAAAAATCCTTTCTAAAAATAAGCCCACTCTCCTACAGTTGATTCTGATTCACAGCAATCTTGTTGGACAGGACAGAAAGCTCTATAGGATTCACAAAGCTAAAAATCATTACAGTCCTCCTCTGCCAGGCCTCTCTGCCTCTGTGTGGCTGTGGGGGATGGTGGGGTGGGGTTTCAACCTCCCACCTTTCAGGCCAGTCTGTAACCTGCAGTGTCACCAGAACTCATCATTCCTTTTCGAATAGGTACGGAGTGATCCATTTTGGGATCCAGTCATTTTGAGATTTTAAAAATGAAGATAAATGAACTATCAGTTAATCAAGAGAAAACCCAACTGTACTCACTTGGCTGAATGTAATAAACATACCATGTCATAACATGTCAGGCACTCACAAAGATAATGGAACGCTCACACAGTGCTTGTGAGAATGAAAAGTGAGGTGGCGTCTTCTGAACAGTTTCCTAGTTCTTCACAATGCTACACTCTACAACGTCACAATTCTTCCACTGTTATGCATTTGCCAAGGAGACATTCTTTTTAAATCCACACAAAAACCTATACATGGATGGTCATAGCAGCATTATTGACAATAGCCCCCAAAAGGATAGAGCCTCAAATGCCAATGAAGTGATTAATAGGTAAACAAAATGGGATGTATTCATATAATAGACGATTTTCCAGTGGTTCTCAATCTTCCTAATACAGTTAGGACCCTTTATGTACCCTTTTAAATTTAGTTCCTCATGTTGTAGTGACCCCCAATTATTTTCATTGTGACTTCATAACAATAATTTTGCTACTGCTATGAATCAGATGACACCTATGAACAGGTCGTTCGACCCCCAAAAGGGTCACAATCCACAAGTTGAGAACTGATGCATCCATCAGTGGAGTGATTTCAACCTCATTGCCATTGAGTTCATTCTGACTCACAGTGAACCCATCTGCCAGGATAGACCTGTTGCCGTGGGCTCACTAGATAGTAAATCTTTGTGAGAGTAGAAAACCTCCCTTTTCTCGGAAGGAGTGACAGGTGACTTCCAACCCCTGGCTTTTTCGTTAGCAGCCCCACATCTAAACCATGACATAGACCACCAGGACTCCTTCAAGAATGAAGCCTTGAGAGACCGACAGCTGGATTTTGCGAGGACACCGATTGTGAAAGGAGAGCAGTGCACAAACTTCATAGCTAAGGCTTTCCTATACAAGGCTACTGCAAAAAGTTCATGAGCCCTGGAATGAAAAGATGATGGATTTTTCCCCAGAAAGTTTTTGAAGTCTCTATGTATATAAAACACCCACAAGAAGATCCATACAGACAAAAAGTAGAGTAGAGATTGGCAGAAGTTGGAGCATGAGGAGAACAGAGGGCGATTTTAACATAAAAGTGATGCAAATTTTCTAAAATTACATTGCGGTGGTGGTTGAACAATTCTGTGCACTAATAAATTCTAGGCTTGAGTGGGGACTTCTAATGAATTATATTTCAAAATCATTTTAAAAAGAAGAAAAAGAGGAGGAACGAGAAGAGAAAGAGAAAGTTCAATGACCATCTAAGTCTTGGCACAAAAAGACGTACCAACATAGATAATATTCCTCCTGTTAAAATAATCATAGAGTGCTTATTTCGTGAGCTGTGCAATGTGAGGATGCAATTTAAAAAGATGTGAAGGAAGAGCAGGTAGGTGATAGAAATGAGTGGCACCAGCCTGGGAGATAAGCAAAACAATGTGGACTGCATCAACAAAACACACACGGGCGATTATAAGAGAAAAACCTCATAAAGACTCCAGGTTGATAGGGGTGTGAAGTCACAGAGCTGATGCTTGGTGCGGATTCAGTTGGACAGGGTGGACATGATCCTGGGAGCTATCAAGGGCACAAGTCAAAGCCCTGATACAACAATGTACATGGTACTTCCACGAGCCAGGTCTCTGCAGGAGAGCTCATGGGAAAAAGAGGATCAGAAAGAAAGCATAACTCAATTTCAAAGGTGAATTGGACATATTTAACAGAGGACACCAGAAGAATAGAAATGTCACCCTCAAAAATTGATTTTTTGGAATGAGAGCCAGTGAGTGGTATGGGAAGATCATGGGTTTCAATTTTGAAATTTCAGTATTGGGGTGATGGAACAGAGTCCTCTATACCTGGGAAAGGCTCAATTATGAAGTTAAAGCTGAAGCTACCCTTTAAAGGATCAGAAGCCAATGTGGACTTGACTTGTTTTTCAGTAATTCATTCTATACTGGAACGATATAACATGTACCAATTTTTACTTTTCTCACTCCTCATTTCTATCGGAAGGTCAAAGGGATTGGGTAGATTACAATAAAACAAGAAGAAAAGCCAAACAATGGTCTAAGGCCAGGGTCAGGGAGAGGAGAAATAAAAATTGTCTCTAAATTTTCCAAATGATATTGTCTCTATCAGGAGACACCTCCTTTGCGGTCAATCATTATATCTATTTAGAATCTGATAATGATTTGTCCATCATTTTCTAAGTACTACTTATACCTGAGGTCTTCCTTCAATGTACATTATTGAGACTGAAAATCCTCACCCAGAAATTATTTATGACATGCAAAAGTTCACCTTTCCCCTGCTAATTTTTTTCACAGGCTGTCACTCCTGTAAATCATCTTGAGCCAGGTGATAGCTCAGAAAATGTATGCTAATGAGGCCAAGGACTGAGGCCCTCATTAGTTTGCCTTTGGGAAGAAAAGCCAAGTACACTCTTTTCCATGGACTTGGTTAATGAGTGTCATCCTGTTGCTTCTGACCTGAAGTGAGCTTAGTTTAGCACAGAGGCATTTCCCTGCTGGCAGAATTTCAGGGTTGACGTCAGAGCTCACTTCTGGTCACATAATTAGCTGGTATATAATTAAAAGGGCATTCAACAAAGAAAAGAAGAGGCAATCCGTGTTTCAATATGAAACCCTGAAACAAGAGTTGCCAGCAAAATTCTTGCTCCCCCTAAATGTTACACAAAAGCTCTCAAGAATCTCTTTCAATGTGACTGTCACTTCTTTTTCAAGACATGAAAGATAATCCTATCACCTTATCTGACCCTGATGCACTGCTCTGTCCAGGCCCATTCCCACCCCCCTCTCCCCCCATCGTTATTGCGCTTGGTGAAAAATGATATGAATTATTGAGCGCCAAGGAGAGACACCTGATAACTATGTATAATCAGCTAAATACTGAATCGCAGGTCTTACTTCTGCTAAACCTAAAAGACTGATTGCAGCTTTTCCCAGGGTTTAAGTTAGAGAGTCAGACTTGTTCTCATTACTAGGAGATCATGGGAGAAGCACTTTAATTGCCATGAACACCCTAAGTCAAGGGCATCTGTGACTTTGGGATTGCCCAGGAGGCACCACTGAAAAGTTATTGTTTTTTTTTAAGCAGTTCTCAATATTCCATGTAAAATTGTTTTAGAATGAAATAAATTTCTGAAATATTTGGGCAAGCAGATTTAACTTGGTTTTGTGATTTCTTGTGATGCTTTCCATGGTGATGAGATTCGTGGATTTAAACAGTAATATGTAGACTCCGAGGTTTTCCGAATGCATTTAACCACAAACCTTTTGAGAGCATGCTTTGTGAATCAGTATATTACACAGAAAATCAAACAATGCATCCTATGGAAAGCTTAAACCATTGTCAACCTTTCAGGAAGGCCAGAGTTTTTAATTAAAGTATAAAATTATAAATATAATGCATTGTCTAAATTACAGAAATAATATTTTAAAAATCCAAACAGTGTCTTTAGTCCATCAAGAACTCCATTACCGGTATTACTGACTAGTCATCAAAATAAAATGACGTATTGCATATTTATTATACATCTATTTTTTCCATTATGTGTGAAGAAATTTGGAGCACACATTGCATGTTTCATTATCATTAATTTAATTTTAGTATCACTAAGGGTCACAATCATTGCTATCCAAACATCTAATTCTTTTCTTAAAGTTGATGCTATAGGAGTCCTTAAATAACACACCTTAAATTTCAATTTTCTGACAATAATGTCTAAAGGTTAAACTATTAGGATGGAGAAAAACATCACTGCATTGTGTCTCCTGCATTGTATTGAACTCATTCAGATAGCATATCCTCTCTCCTCTACCTTGTCCTCTGATTCCACATGGGAATTTTAATTTCTATTGCTTATGACGGAAACATCAAAAGAGCTGCACTTACATATATTTCATTCTTAAGAGACTACAAAATTCACCACCTAATATTGGAGATATTTTGCTACAAATGAGCAAATGTCCTCATTTTGTGGAAGGATCATATGCAGAAATGTTCATTGAATATCAGAGAAATGAGTTTATTGACCTCTTGGAGAGGCTTGTGATATTTTGCTGTTTAGAACCCTCTGTTAAGCCTTTAAAATTCAGAACAACTTGTTAATATTTGATCAAGGACTACGAGAGACTGTCTATGCAGCCAAGTGTTTTTATTTATCTTTTCACATTCACCAGTGGTTTTCATTATATGACGAGAAGGAGAACATCTATTAAATCAGGGAACCCCATTGAAGTGTATTGTCTCCTGGGGAGCCATGTCTAGTGCACGTTGAAATCTGTGCTTGAAGACAGCACACATCATCTGTTCTGAAAGGGCTTAGCAGGAGACAGAAGTTCAGGATTGCAAGGTCCAATCAGGAAAACAGAGGGGGCAGTGGAGCCTATGAAATTTGATTTGTATTTACTCAAAAGGTGGGAAGCACATTAGGAGCTCAACTGCTAAGTGTGTTTCAAACACCCAAGCAGCTCTGTGGAAGAAAAGACTTGGAAATCTGCTCATATAGATGTTATGTAGCACAGGAAACATGACGTGACAAAGTCTACTTGGTCTTCCAGGGTTGATGAGTCCTAATTGACTCAAGCGTGTACAGTGACAGGAGGTCATGAGTTCTCCCGCCACAGAAGAGACCCTTGAATATCAGAATGTGCAGGGAAAGAGGGTTTGTTCTGTAAGTCTATGTACATCCTTGTTTTTGTTGTATTTGATTCTAGGGTCTTATAGAAACAAGGAAAACATTACGAGCATAGGATACATACACTGGAATCTAAGAGGAGATGGGGATATAGGCCCAACAGGGCAGAGAAGCAACAATGAACCTGCCAGGTACTTTGAGATGCTCTTGATAATCTGAACTAACAGGAGGGGCCCAGACCCTGAACAAAATCACTGTGTTATTATTGCCAATGTATAAGGTGTGTGTGTGTGTGCGTATGTGTGTATGTCTCACAGGAAGTTCCCAACCCCACATATCCAGGATACTTGGCTGTCAGGGGCTAGACGATCCCAGGCTCCTGCAGTTCTGGAAAGGCTGGAGGTTCTTGCTTTCCCAACAGATTCCTGGGAGTATCTTGGGTGTCTGAGGAACACTCAGACCAGGGCTACAAAGTTGTTTGTTCTAGTGTGACGTTTTGCTTAGGATTCACATTTTCACCCCAGATAAATAGAATCAGACTCTCCATTTTAACAAGACCCCCCCAGGTGATTTTTATAGATCCCTGGTGAGTCTTAGAGATATACGAGAACTCTTTTCCTAAGAATCTTAAAGAAGTCATGTTTTGGACATAAACATTTAAGACCATGGGGAGTCTTGTACTAGTAGTCGACTCCTGTTGATCCCAATAGAAATAGTTAATTTGTAGTGACTTACTAAATGATTAGGGCTAGATTAGACAAGTCTTAAGAGCACAGATCTCTCCTGTTTACTTATTGTTATTATTAAAGATAATTTTTCCTCCTGCTTAAAAATGGATGAGGAGTGAACTTCTGCCTCCAGGATGGCCGTGTGGTGTGGTAAATTAGAATATATTGCATTTTCCTAATTGCAACCATCTTACTAAAATATTGGTTACGAAGCAACAGAGTTAATTTTACACAGTGACACATGTCAATTCACTGCCATTAAGTCCATTTTGACTCACAGGGACGCCATGGGAAAGACCCTGAGGGTTTGCCAAGACACTGACTCTGGACCTAAATAGCCTCACTCCTGAGGAGTGGCTGGTGGTTTCCAATTAATGGCCGGGCGTTTAACCACCCAGAAAAGCCTCCTGGGCTGAAGTGTTCTTCCGAGCCCTGTAAGGTAATTAAGTGCATATGGCTAATGAGTCTCAGGGAATTCTCCACAGAAAGTAATGAAGTTACTAAGTAGGCTTCTCCCAATCAAGGCACTGGAGTAAGAATGGTGGTGGCTGCATGAGACACCACCACCTGGAAGTAAAGACCCCTTGGGCAGGGAGAGGTGCTCAGGAAAGCTAGAGTCCTCCTTTAGAAAGGAGATGGCCACGTTCCATTTCTAAAGACTGATTCCAGTGGACTGGAGTGGGAACCGGACCTACATCATGTTAGTACCCCCTTTTTGAGGGATGCTAGCTGAGCCAGTCCAATACACCTTGGCTAGAGGGCAGAGCATAGACAACCCCATTAGAGGGATCAAGACGCCATCAGCGTGGTGTGGATCTCGAGCCCACCGGCTTCTGCAGGTTTTCAGGATGGAGCCGCTACCTCCCAGAAGGGAAGGCGATCAGGTCAGCGGAGCTCAAACCTCCTTCGCTTTTCATAATAACCCACTTGCTCTGCTCCTGGGTGATTGTTTCCTATACTCGGGGCGAGCCTATTTATTGACACCAGCCACGAATCCAGCGGTTCCCCTCACACTGAGCAATCATTTGTCCTTTTAATGAGGTAACCCTGGAAAAATCCCTTCACTCGTTAGCTTCCCATCGTGCCCTGATGTTTTTGACTTCTGAGGCTATATGACACTTTATGCTAATACGGTTGAAAGAAAACACATTTCATCTCATCAGGCATTGTTTAGACACCTGCCACCTAGCGCTGCTTCCTGTATATCCGTCATCGCCCTGTCTCCCACGACGCATCAGTTCTTCAATTAACTCATTAGTCATGCCGACTAGTGCACATGGGGAGTGGGGGTGTACGACTTCCTATACTGAGGTAAATAAGAATGTCACCCATGTATAATTAGCCCCCCTCTAACTCGGTCAGAGCAGTTTCTAAGTCTTGAGGCATTTGAACTCAGTGGTGGAGGAGTCAAACTTGTGGCCTGACACACCCACCAAGTTGGCTTTGAGAAAGCTCACAACCTGTTCCTGTTAAACAAGAAAAACAATGCCACATAATTGACATGGCAGTTAATTAGCTAAATCCTTTACATCACCGTTCAGGTCCTTAGAGAAGGGTAATATTAACAATGAATACAGTTATAATGAGGCCAAAGAGAGCAGCGAGTGAATGTGGAGTTAGACACTATAAACGGAATATCATTTGATTCGAGCCTTGATATTTAATACCTGGGTGGACTTGGACCGGTTCTTGAAGTTCACTCTGTTGTAGTTTCTTCTATAAAAGGGAAATACTAACAATTGCTACTGTCTGGACTTGTTGAAGATTAAATGAAATAATAAATCTGAAGTACATATAATCCTGCTCTTTAAAAAACAAAATAAAAACTTTCATGATTTAACCCAATTAACTCTAACTCCTATCAATCGTCCATAGGGCTGAAGCTGTAACCTTGACAGAAGCAGATAGCCTCATCTTTCTTCAGTAGGGTGACCGAACCACTGATTGTGGTTCACTGTTCATCATTGAGTCCACGGTGCTGTACGGACTTCTTCTTTTATAATTTATTACCCAGAATCAGGGAGGGAGGAGGGACAGTAACGCTGACACTTCAAAAAGCATAGGGAAGAGACAACTACGTTTGAAAGCTAATATCTATATTTAAACATTGTGGATCCACTTGACTGGGAGCTGATCCTTGACTGGGAACTGATGGTTGAACTAAGCTCACTGCTTTGAGCATCTATTTATCTGGTAAAGAGAGCCCTGGGATCTTAGTGGATGATGCATTGGCGGCCAAACACATCATGAGCAGTTCAAAACCAGCAGTTGCTCTAAGGAAGAAAGATTAAACTTTCCACTCCTATCGATATCTCCAGTCTCAGAAACCCAGAATCCCCCAGGGCCAGTTTTCTGCGGAAGGAGTCAGAGCCACTTTAATAGCAGTGCATTTTCTGGAGTTTTAGCTATCCACATTGATCAATAGTATGTTCTGAGGAGCTGTGGTATTTCTAATTAAATGATACCAGGAAGAGTCATATGTTATTTGGGGAAGAATTCCAACCCAATTTTTTAGTATCCTCACAAACTTTTGCTCTCACACAATGAGAGCATTACATGCATTGGAAATACCATCCATGCAAATTCTCACCGTACATTGAGGTGTTAAGATGTACTATTACTTCCATAGTGCTCACTTAGCCCTCCTCCTCACTCTCACCTGATCTGCTTTGATCACTAAGGGAATCTTATGTTACTCTATTCCCACAAGGAAAAATAAGCTAATATCTTGAAGCAAGGGGCCATGACTTCCACTTCTCTTTTACTCTTATGCAGCGATCTTCAACTCCTCAACTTGTGGCAATGACTAGAAAAAACATCCTTGGTGATGAATCATGGTTAGTATCACTGTGCCTAGCAATGATTTATGTCTCTTACAGAATTGTTGAGTCTTTTTAATGCCTTAATTTGTTGATCAAAAGATACCTAAATTGATTTCATAGCATTTCAAAGAAAATGTGCTATGCTGGTAATAAATTTAACATTTAAGATATTTTTATGAACTCACACATCATAATTTTTCTGTCTCTAAACAGTAGAGCACACCCACATAAAGACAAATACTCAGGAATTCCTTTGCTCTACTTGTTCATCTGTTTTTACCTTTTCTTTTAAATATGTTCTCAGTGTTTATTTTGATTTCTTTCCTTTTGAGCACAGTAACTAACTAATTCTTCAAATTGTGTAAATGTACAAAGTATTTTGTAAACTAAGGGAATCCACAACATGCATTCACACCAGACTTGATTCACACCAGACTTGATCAAACAAGTGAAATTCAACAGAAAACCAGTAAAATCTCTGTTAGAATTGTTCAGGGGAAACAAACATAACTGAACTCCTGAAGGTACCTAAAAAATAAGCAAATAAACAAACAAACAAACAAAACAAACAAACCAAGTCCAGTCACCCATTCAAATTGAATTGGGAGCTTTCTGGCTGGTATTTGTTCAGAGCTGCCAGAACATAGCTTTCCTAAAATACATACTTCGTTGCCAATCATATTTTTTTTGTTTTCTTTAATTTCATGGTTACATGCAAAGAGAAGAGAAAAATAAAAACCCCAAGCTGTTCTCAGATCTTCTTCATAGGATATGAGAAAGACATCATGTCAGTCTCCTAAATGAGCATCTAACTTTTTGAATAACCTAGGGAATTTATATCTGGATTGTGCTTTGATAGTAACAGACACTTTATTCAGGTTGACATAGCACCTCCTTCAAATTAAGTGAAGATTTTACTTGGGTCACCAACCTAAAAGTTAGGTGGAGGGCTCACACATAGGAGGGCCCAGGTTCTTGCTTTGTTTATTGACCATTTTCTAGTCCAACTCAGAGTAGTATTCACTCTTCCTACTCACAAACTAGTTGCTACATGTACATATGTTTCCTTCATCACTCCTGTTGGGAGAGTGTGAAAACAATGTCTACTCTCCCTCCCTTCCCTTCTAGAAGTCAGGAAAAACTGTATAAAAGTTTCAATTTTGAAATCCTTGGTCTGTGCAGGCTACAGATTACAGTGAGAGCCCTAGCTCCATTTTTTGACATAAACTCTGCCTCCACAGGAACATTTTCCAGTTATTATCCAGTTGTGTTGCAGCTGTACCTGCAGAGTGTGTTTCAAAGTAGATTACAACCCCAGACCAGGAAGACATGATCTTACTCTCAGATTTATAATAAGTATCCAAGAACTTGCCTGGGTATGGCCTTGATGGTGAGTTTCCATTTCTAGATAATAGTCCTTGTCTTATCTCTATCCTGTTTAAGTATTGATGATGAGTTATCTATAGATTATAGTTTAAATTTGCTACCCATTCACTCCTAACTAGGACATAACTTTCACAAAAACTTCTAGTTAACCATTTTCATTGGCAAAAATTGGATTCACAGGTTGATTCTAGGTCAGTGGTTCTTAACCTTCCTAATGCCATGACCCTTTAATACATTTCCTCATATGTGGTGACTGGCAATCATAAAATTATTTTTGTGGTTACTTCATAACTGTAATTTTGGTAGTTATGAATTATAATGCAAATACCTCATCTGCAGAATGTATTCTTACCATTACAAATCAAACATAATTAAAACATATTGATTAACCACAAAACAATATATAAATATATATTGTGAAATATTTATGTGTTTTCTGATGGTCTTAGGTGACCCCCGTGAAAATGGGGTTGAATGACTCACCGTTTGAGAACTGCTATTTGTGAGGTAATTGCTGACAAGGATGTTGGATGACCAAAATCTGGCCTCATCTCTGAAGCTTCAGGTGGCATCAACATCTCCCAAATACATGAGAGAAAAAATTTGATAAAAAATGAGATATAGGCTCTTTGGAAAGATATGATATTGTTCAACAGACAAGAGGCAATTCAACCATGCTTATTTTGTACACGTGTAATACCCAACATTAATGTATGCATCCTATAAATGTATACTGAGCATCTATTATAACTGAGATAACCAAGGGATACTAATAGTCCCACAATAGTGGGGTTTAAGAACTTTTCTGCTTTGAATGATTTGAAAAAATAGAAACTCTATAAAATTTAAATAATGGCTAGAATGTCCACATGGGTATTCCATAATGTAGGTTAAAGGTAAGGAGAAAATAAAATTCTATAGTTCTGTTCAGAATAAAGCAAGATTTTTTATATTCAATTGACTTTAAAGTAGGGCTTAACTACTAAATACAGATAATCAAACCAAATAAACAAATAGAATGCATTCTTTATCTTGTTAAAATTGGAATCTTCTCTTCAAGGAACCCTCCCAGACTCTCATTTCTGTGTCACAGACTCAATGTTTCCTTTACCTAGGACACACCAACCTACTTCCCAATCCCTTCTCTAATCCCAAATTTAAGCAATCCTATGAATGACCAATCTCAGGCAACATTTTCATTTCTAACTGTAAACACACATGATAACACCCAGACTTTATGTGATTACTTCAATTATCCCATCATGAGAAATATGTTTTGAGACTCTCCATTCCCATTCAATTCTTAGTCACCCTCCACAACCTAGTTAGAAATCTCACTTCCTCCATAAAGCCCTTCGGACCAACCTATTCTTGTAGTGATTGTTTTCTGTAAAACCCTTGGAATTGGCCACAAGCAGCCTCCAGACATCTGGTATATTTTTGTCAAGATATACTTAACTCTTCTGTGACTTTGAAACACCCATTTCTTTTTCTCCACTATAAGTAGCTATGTGGAGCCCTAGGGCAGAGGGACTACATCTTGGGCTTCAAGTAGAAAAGCAAGGAAGCAGAAGAAGGGGCACCCCTGATCCCTGGCCACAGAGCTGAATTTGGGGATAGTGAATAATAGAAATCCTAGAGGTTCAGAGAGCTCTGAGAAATGAATTAAGTGTCTATAACCCAGAGAAGGTCCATGGAGATAACCAGTGTCTGGGAGAACAATTTAGCTTCATCGTTGTTCTACAGCTGCGCAGAGGAAATGGGGACAGCTCAGATCCTATGAAACCTGACAAAGCTCCCAGGCGGACAGACCAGGGGCCACTGGGAGACAGCCCTGTAGAGCTGAAGGGACTGGAAAATCAGGATGGGGAAGAGGTAAAGTGACTTAGGGAAATGTGATCATTAGAAGTTAGCACAAGATTGTAATTTGTGGGTCTTATACAAGGACAGTAGATAAAATGTTCTACATTATTTGTTACTACTGAGAAGGGTTTCTCTCATAGTTTTAGACACCCTCGTGTTTAAGGTTTGCAGTTAAATGTTTCAATATTAATGGGACCTGTACATGATTTCTAAAAGAGATTTGCCTTATGAAGTTCCTTTCATGGGTAACCATGCAGTGTCTTCTAGGGGAAAGGCCTTCTTGTGTTCAGCTGCTGTCAGTCCTGCTCTGAATCGCTAACAGAATGCAACGCCGCCTGGCCCTGTGCCCGCACAATATCTCGGTCATGTTTGAGCTCCTTGCCAGTCCCTTCGAAGATCTGCATAGGAACAGTAAGCTGGTATGTCTCTGTGGTAGTCCTGGTAGACTAGAGAAACAAATTCATAAACACTCATATATGTTTAAGGAAGAGTTATATACAAGAGTAACTGTACATTATGAAAACATCTCAACCCAATCCAGTCCAAGGTCATAAGTCCGATATTAGCCCATATGTCTGACACCAATCTGTAAGTCCTCTTTAGACTCATGAAGCACATTCAATGACATCAGCACAACTTAGACCAGTGGATGCAGAGTCTTGTGTATCCAGTGGCAGTAGAAGCATCTCAGTGCAGGCAGGGGTCTCCCCGTGGTGGCTCCTTCAGTTTCCAGGGCTCAGGGTCTATCAGCATGCTGCCATGTATCTTGTCAGTTGAAATGTCTCCCAGGGACTGAGGAGTGAGTCTCCCACCTCCAAAAGGGAAATAACACCAGATATCCCAGAATTCTCAGAGAAGGCCATGCCCACACAGAGGTCTCATTGGCTATCTCCATATTGACAGGATAGATTCCACCCCTATACTCTTCATCCGCAAATTGACACCAGAGTAGGTGACTGCCACATTCTGATGGTCCAGTCCATTTCTCTCTGTCTCCACTGCAATATACCTATTTTATTCCACCAGCATTTCCATGGTTCTATTAATGTGCCCTAGTGATGCCACAGGTTAAGTACTACCTGACAACAAGACGGTAGATGATTCACACCCAACAGCTACTCTGTGGGAGCAAGATGAATCTCTCTGCTCTCCTACAGCTGGACAGTTGCAGAAATTGGAAGGGACAGTTCTACTCTAGTGTTGCTTTCAGTGCGAACCGACTTGTCAGAAGTGGGGTCTTCATATGTCAGGAAGCACTTAGAGCAAATTGTAAATATAAACTCTTATTCTCCCTTAATAACTCAAAAAGACAAACTGTTATTTCCACCCAAATAACAAAGACACTGAGGCAAAGGCTATTTAAACCACAAAGCAGGGAGGACAAGACTTCGTTTTGCATACTTTGGACATATTTTTCAGGAGAGACCAGTGCCTGGGAAAGGAGATCATGTTTCTTCAAGTAGAAAAGCAAGGAAGCAGAAGAAGGGGCTCCAGGAGCTGTATCGACAGAGGGACTGCACCCATGGGCACAGGCATAGGCCTTGTAGTGTCTGATTCTGCTTGGTATAGGTCCCTTTGTGTCAGGGCCAACTCCATGGCACCTAGTAACTGCAAAGTGGCTTTGTCCTCAAGTCTGCACCCTTGCCCTCTAGGTAAACTGCCTCTCTCTAAACATTATTGGACTTCAATTGCAAAAAAAATCCTGCACACGAGATATGAAACAAATCACAGAGGAATGGGGGCGGAGGGGTTAAGCAACTTAAACCTCATAGGACGCAGTCTCTTTCCTAAAACAAACAAATAAAATGGGTGGATTATATGAATTCTAAAATTACTTCTACCCTGGATTATATGTAAGATGGTATTTCTGGCATTACATGGCTCAACTCTAATTATATTTTCTCAGGATAGTAAGGTTTAGGCAGAAGTGAGAAAATGATTAAATGCTGTACATAAGGAAACCACCACTGATGCTAGTGCTTGTTTTAGAGTGAGAACATGAACAAGTTCAATTAGTCATTAAAAGTTATGTAATATCTTGCTCTTAGTCCCCACGGGTGGGGTAAATTACTTAATACAGTGCAAGCCAGCCCAATTTTGCAGTCTTATAGGTCCAAGTAAACAGTATGTGTGTCAGGTGTGTGTAAACTGGTAATATATACTGTGAACTCTAATGTGAGATTGATAGTCTCTATACATGGGACCCAATGAACTAAGGACTTGAGTAAGTCCACTCTCACTTAGTGTTTTCTCTCTTGAAATGAAGGTGTCATTTTGTGCAAAATCCAAGATGCATGGAATGGCTGGGTAAAGGGAAATGAAGTCACTGTTGTCCATAGACCCAGTCAAGTTTTTGCAAGGCAGTGCCAACTGCCAACCATGGGGATACATCATGTAGGGCAGTGTTTCTCAACCTGTGGGTCATGTCCCCTTTGGGGGTTGAAAGACCCTTTCACAGGGATCTCCTGATTTATACCAGTAGCAAAATGACAGCTATCAAGTAGCAATGAAAATAATCTGATGATTGTGATCATCACAACATGAGGAACTGTATGAAGGGTCACTGATCTAGGATGTGCCATCAATCCAAGTTCTCAATGCAGCCCTTGTCCACCTCACATGAACATGAAGAGCCACACAGCAGAGTTCAGTCAGACAACAGAATCATCAAGAGAAATAATCAAATAGTTACTGACTTGAGCCACCGAGTTTCTGAGGCAGATTGCTATACAATAGTGGATAATCTAAACACATATTAGATATCTATGTTTGTAAATTACCTTGAGGGTTCCATGAGAGTCCCTAATGGGGACTTACTTAAAACCTACTGGTTTTAAGTCTCAATCTGTGTTATAGTAGGTGTCAGAATGGGAGAATTTGCCTTTCTATAAGTGGGTCAACTTTTAAGGAATCCCTGCTCCCCCAAACCCTATACACATTCAAATTTTCAGGATGAAATTGAAGCCATAAAGTTACCAAAGATCTCATGAACAACCTTCAGCTTCCCTTTGTGGAATGTACAAAGCTCAGTTTGACAAGAGAAAGTGGAGTGCGCAAAGCCTTTACATCTGATTTCATCTGCTGCCGTGTAATAACCTGACTGTTCAAGGATGTAAAGCTGTATATCAGGAAGAAGACAAATCACAGTTTTCATAATCATGAGGAGATGATCTGCTACTGCGGATGTTATGCTGAGAATCTTGGGACATTGCACTTGACAAATTAACCTCAGGGAACAATGCATAGCTTGCTCTTTCTTTGCCTGACAAACTTGCTTGCGTGTCAAATCGATTGTAGATTTAATAAAAAGAGGAGATATGTGGGGCTGATTTCTTGAGCAGAAGCAGTAGAATTTGGAGTGAGAAGTTGGTCTCCCCCATTCACTTCAGCAGAGTGATTGTGTTGCCTTTATGAATGTGACAGAGTTAATGCCCCATGGCTATCTCCTTTCACATGTTACCCAAATGCAACATTCCAATAATTTGCAAGCTTCTAGCAGCTTCTGGTTACTAAATTTGCAGCTTCTACTGTACTTGAGCTGAGCAGAATTCCCCGCCACCCCATCTCATTTTGCAGAGACCACCCTGAAGTGCCATCTGATATGTCTGTCAAGTTTGTGC
Source organism: Nesogale talazaci (assembly GCA_004026705.1). Classification (NCBI taxonomy): domain Eukaryota; kingdom Metazoa; phylum Chordata; class Mammalia; order Afrosoricida; family Tenrecidae; genus Nesogale; species Nesogale talazaci. The sequence goes on along the minus strand of PVJH01000766.1, from coordinate 2,108 downwards.
CCTCTGATTAAATTGATGTAGAAGCTGCCATGAACAGTTCAGAAACAAAGTGACACCTGGTCTCTGCCTCCTCCCTTTTGTTGCTCAGAGGACAATCAGTGTCTTCACGGTGGGCACTTGAAGTGTTTTTCAGTGTCTGGCACAAGGAGATCTTTAAGACGTGATTCCTGAAGATACCAGCCCTGTACTGACACTTCCCTTGCTGAACTCTCAGGATGTGGATTGATTTGTTTCTCTCTGGTTTCTTTAGAAGTGTCTTCTCCAAGCTGTTCTACCTGAGGATGCTTTAGGGGTGAGACTCTGCTGAGGCCTGCCCCCCTCCTCCTACACATCTATAAGCCTCTCAGACATTCTCTTTACACTCCTCATGAGAACCCAGATCCTGCACAACTCAAGTGACATTTCTGTCAGTGCCAGCGCCTGTCTCACTTACCGAAGTAGAACTATGTTTCTCCTTATTCGGCTTCCCTTTGGAGTTCAGACACACTCACAGCTTTGAGTCACAGCCGTTCAACATGTTGAAAAGCTTCCTTCTCAAATCATTGTCAGGTGGCCCTTATAGCTTTGGCCTACTTTCCTTTTCCACATTCACCACTGTCACATCTCAAAGGAGGGTTATGATCTGAGAGCATGAACCATTTTCAGATTCACCAGCTGGATGTTAGAAGGGCTGAGACTCACACAATACTGTCAAGTCACGCACACATACAACAGCATAATGCATCATTTTTCTTCTGCACCAAAGGCTAGGTCTGATCCTCTCCAGAGAGGAAAGGTGATTTATAAGTGCATTGATGTCTCCTTTGTCAGACTGCCCAACTGTCCCTGCAATGCTGGAGTTATGCTGTCTTTCAGATACCAGATGGGTCACACATGGCAGAGCTGCCAGACTAAAGAGAAAGAAAGGTCTGGTGATCTTCTTGGACAAATGAACAATAACCCTATGGTTTACAAGTAAGCATGGGGATAAATAGCATTTCAAAAGACTGCAGAGGTTGCTCTTCCAAGGTAGCGGGGACTTGAAGACACACAGTGATCATTACCATGGACGTGACTGAACCAGTCTGTGTTTTCCCAGGAGACTACAGAATGGAATGCCCGTCCATTTCTTGAGAAACTGATCTGTGGTCTGTGTGATCCGTGTCTGCTCAGTGTACTTTCTGCAGATTCTAAACTCTTAATCCCAACAGCAAGTTGTCCTGGACTGACTTGTCATACTTCCTCTCTTCCATACACTTGGCTTTTACCAACCAGGATGTTGGCATTGCATTTCATTGTCTCTCTCCCCAGTAAGACCAACTATTCTCCAAAGTCTAGTTTCCATGTGTGTTTTGCGTATTTGTTTTCTGCGTGAATAAAGCTTCTGGGGGTACCAATCTAACCAACATTTATGGATTAAGTCATCTTTTCACATCTACTGCTGCCTCTGCTTTTCTGGGGAAAAAGACCTGTCTTGGAAAGAACTTTCAGCAGTGTGCTAGATTTTCTCTACTCCTTCTCACATTGAACCTTCACTGTGATTTCGAACAACAGCACAATCACTCTCTGCATTCCCCTTTGGAAATCCATGTTAGTGAGCCAGACGGGTTTTTGTTTTGTTTGCTTTTCTGGAAAGCTCCAAGTTAGCTGGCTCACTGGACTTTATTTTCAACAGGAAATATTTACCATGTTTCCCTTGCTCCCTGAAATGTTCCCCACCATCATTTCCTCCTCCTAAAGGACTGGGCTCTGAGGCCACTGTCTTTCTAGGCCCTTCTTCTCATTCTCCTTTAATACAAACTCACAGTCTTCTAATTGCAGAATTTGGCGACAAGGAAAGGGAGGAAGGGAAACCAGGGGAGCTGGGCCAGATTGCAGCAAGTTCTCCCCTTTATCCATAGCCTCAGCCACAGGTGGGATCAGACCATGGATGTGCATTCAGTTTGCTAGCCTCCCCACCAGCCTTTGAAAGTCGAGCTCTGACTTTAGCCATAGGACCCTCCAACCCCCTCTCTGCTCTGTCTCACCCTGACCCACCCTGTGCTATCAACTACATTACGAGCACTTAGTCAAATCATATGGATGCTTAAAAGTCCTTCTGGGTGCTCTAAGAGGTCTTCTCTGAAAGA